>QLON01007595.1:0-43181 GCA_003313675.1 Termitomyces heimii
ACAATACCTTTACATCTCTCAATTCATTTACTATTCTGCTTTAGCACTAGGTAGATTAATATATTTGTCTTAACAATGAAATAAGACAAAGCTATTAATCATTAAAAAGTCTGAATATAAGCAAATGACATAACTAGAACTGCCTTAAAAAGCTCTTTCCAGATTATATTAGATTAGTCTTATTAGTGGCCTAAGTGTTAAGAAATCAGCTTATCAGTATTTTAATTTAATGCACACCCAAATCAATCATGTAATTACAATCATGTGACATGTGCATCTAAGATAATCATGTAACCATAATTATGTAACTTATGCTTAAGTTTCTGGAGATTAGGTAACTTATCTTTAAAAAAATATTACATCTTAATAATAAAATGGGCATATTCCACTTTGTAAAGTATAATTTAGCTCCAAAACTTAGTGAAAGCTGGTTTATTTATAATTGCCTCTATTTAGACTAATCCAAATAACTTAATTTTGCATTAGTATAAATTTTTCTAATCAAGAAAGAGTTTTTTAATATTTTTAGTGCTCTAATTCCATAAATTATTAATATCTCCTTTAGTTCTTTACCAAATGCTCTTAGACATTTTTTCATCAAGTGCATATTAATTAGACCTTTTCAACAATGCCAAATACAATAAGGTTTGATAGTCTTTCCATCAAGATATAAGCATTTTATCAATACTTGCTTAATTTTCCTCAACAGCTAAATTTAGCTTTTCTCATTAAATCACTGATCTCTCTATCAGTTTGTCACAGAATATCCTTGGATAACTTTTATTGTGTGTGGATTGATTAGGCAATCAAAATAATACTCAATATATAGAAATTTACATGTATTCTTGCTACTTTTATAAAATATATAGGTGGGTAATAGATTTTATTAATTTTTAATCAATGTAACCTTAGTTATACTAAAAGAAGATTTAAAAAACATATTAAATTATTGACCTGAAGTATATTATTGCCTTGGGCCTAAGGTATTTACTCTTTAGAGATTTTGAGCATAAATAATTAGCAACCTGCTAAATATTATAAAATCCTCCTTTGTTTATGTTATTTCTCCTCTCTGTAATGTATAACATTTTCCAGTTATTCTAAGCCATTTTTTAGCCATTGAGCCTTTATTTTCCAGTCTCAAGAGACTTAGTATAAATTTTTCTAGTTAAGAAAGGGTTTACCAATATTTTTAGTGCTTTTTTTCATTAAATATATATTAATTAGACCTTTTCAACAATACTAAACACAATAGGATGCAATAGCCTTTCTACCAAGATATAAGCATTTTATCAAGTCTGCTTAATTTTCCTCAACAACTAATTTTAGCTTTTCCCATCAAATTGCTGATTCCTCTATTAGTTTACTATAAAATATCTTTAAACAACTTTCATTGTGTGTGAATTGATTAAGCAATCAAAATGATACTCAATAAGTAGGGATTTACATGGATTCCTGCTGAAATATGCTTATTTTATTGTTAAAGGTGTGATGCTTTCCTAAAGATAAGTTACTAGATTTCCAGAAAATTGAGCATAGGTCACATGATCATAGTCACATGATTATCTTGGGTGCACATGTTACATGATTGTAGTTACATAATTGATTTGGGTGTGCATTAAATCAAAATACTGATAAGCTGATTTTTTAACATCTAAGCTACTAATAAAGCTAATCTAACATAATCTGGAGAAGGCTTTTTGAGGTGGTTTTGGCTATGTCATTTGCCTATAGTTTTCAGCAGAAGTCTGTTTTATTCAGACTTTTTGATAATCAATAGCTTTTATCTTGTCTTATTGTTGAAATAGACATATTAATACCAAGTCTTTTGGGACCAGAAAATGGAGGCTTAATAATTAAAAAATGGCTTAAAATAATTGGACAATGTCATACATTACAGAGAGGAGAAATAATATAGAGGGGGATTCTGTGACATTTAGCAGGTTGCTGATTGCTTATGCTCAGAATCTCCAGAGAGTGAATATCTTAGGCCCAAGGCAATAATATACTTCAAGTCAATAGTTTGATACACTTTTTGAACTTTCTTTTAGTGTGACTAAAGTTACATTGAGTGAAAACTAATAAACTCTATTACCCACCTATTGTTAAAAATAGGCAAAGCACAAAAGACAGAAACTGTCACTAAAGCTGAAGTCCAAAGTCAGAAAAAGTATATTGAGCAAAGTGAAGTACTATTAACCTAAAGTCCAAAGTCAGAAAGAGTGAGGACTTCAGGTGATGTATCTACAATTTATATACTGCTAGAAAACTATGTACATGTGAATAAAGAATAATCACATGTGGATACATGTGATAGAATATAATTACATGTAGATACATGTGATAGATTGAACTTGGAGTAGGATGATGATCATAGTGGATAGTAGAATGCATGCGATATCCCAACAAATCATTCATTGTTACGCCCTTACCCTCCTTAACCTACATGTCCTAACCATAAGCCAAACGCAGTCCCGATAAGTCCTGCGTCGGCAATATCCGAAGGTCACATGCTGCGAAGAACCTGCTGGTCAATATATATAGCGTTCACTTTATGTCAGCACATGGAAACCTCATCCAAGCGTCGGCGCACTCAACAATCTCCATCTCCCCACTATAACTACGACGATGAAGACGAACCATATGTTCCGTACGTATCCATAACCCACAGACGTCAACAGAAACTTGCAAAGTATGGCTCCTTTGGTGCGAACCTCGTAAGGCAAAAACGGCAGGAAGAAATCGATGAACGCGAAGATGCTCAACATGAGGAGGAACAAATGCGGGAAAAAGCCAGGATGGAAAGAACTCTGCTCATGGAAGCACAAGAAGTCCACTTGAAGAAAGCAGCCGAAGGTACTTGAACTCAGGACAGATGTACTATATTTACTTGAACTCTCTTCCCAGACTCAAAGAAAACGGAATCAGAAAAGGCCGAGGAAGCTGATGCCGAAATACTGGAAGCTATCAAGAGTCGAAGAAAACTTGCTTCCGATATGGAATTAGCCAAAGGCATTCAGTATACTGAGGCTTTGAAAACAAGGTAGGTGTATATCACCGCTCGGTCACGGTCCTCCACTCTAACTGCTCCTTTACTCAGCTGGCGGCCTCCCAAGTATATTCGCGATCGTACGCCAGAACATCATCAGAAGATACGCGACAAATACCATATTCTTGTAGATGGTGAGGACATACCACCACCAATAGAACATTTTGTTGTGAGTACGCTGTTTTTTGCAGCTCATCAATTTGACACCTTCGGGTAGGATATGAGAGTACCTGAACCCATTTTGGAATATCTCAAGGTTAATCGAATAGTTACTCCTACACCAATCCAACTACAAGGAATACCTACAGCGTGATTTCATCTGATCCAATGTTTTTACCTCCTAGTTAAATGTTTCTCAGGTTTTCTGGTCGCGACATCATAGGAATTGCGTTTACAGGCTCTGGAAAGACCCTTGCCTTTTGCTTGCCTTTGATCATGCTCGCCCTCGAAGAAGAAATGAAAATGCCTTTCATTCGAGGTGAAGGACCAGTGGGCATCATTCTTTGTCCATCTCGTGAACTGGCAAATCAGACATTCGAAAACGTTGTAACGTGGTGTTCAGTATTGTCGAAAAGCGGCAAGTATCCTCAACTAAATACCCTATTATGTATCGGTGGTATTTCTATGAACGATCAGAGCCATGTAATGAGTAAAGGCTTGCATATTGTGGTCGCGACGCCAGGGCGGCTAATTGACATGTTGGAAAAGAAGAGATTTACTTTCAACAATTGCAAATATCTATGTATGGATGAAGCAGACAGGATGATTGACTTGGGGTTTGAGGAAGATGTAAGAAACATCATGAGCTTCTTCAAGGTATGGGATTAACAATTTGTGCCATTAACACTGCTAAAGAGCTTATGTAGCGTCAACGGCAGACCTTACTGTTCTCCGCAACAATGCCACGAAAAATTCAGGATTTCGCCCAAGAATCTCTGATTAGGCCCATACTTGTAAATGTTGGGCGTGCTGGTGCAGCCAATTTGGATGTACTCCAAGTTGTTGAGTATGTCAAACAAGAGGCAAAGATGGTTTATCTCTTGGAATGTCTTCAAAAAACACCGCCGCCTGTTATAATCTTCAGCGAGAACAAGAACGAAGTTGATGGTTAATAATTTAGTCACCTACTATTTCTTCTGCTTCTGATGAGCGTTATCACAGACATACAAGAGTATCTTCTCCTCAAAGGGGTAGAAGCTGTGGCGATCCATGGGTCTAAAAGTAATCATATTTGTGTTCGTTGTAGAACGAGGACTGACATGTTCTCGAGCAGCACAAGAAGAGCGGCAATACGCCATCAAATCATTCAAATCCGGTGCTAAGGATGTAATGGTGGCTTCCGGAGTTGCATCCAAGGGTCTGGATTTCAACGACATCCAGCATGTCATCATTTTCTCAATGCCCAAGGAAATTGAGGATTACGTCCACCAAATTGGACGAACTGGTCGAAGCGGTAAGACCGGAATCGCGACGACATTTGTGAACATGACCACACCGGAGCAGACATTACTAGATCTGAAGTACTTATTGATGGAGGCTGGTCAAAAGTTCGTGTGACTAGAGAGAGCCATATTCACTTTTGTCTAATCGGCCTTTCGTAGGGTGCCGCCATTTTTGTCAACAATTGACGACCCTCGTGCTGCTCAGGGAGGAATACTGAAGGGATGCAGTGTTTGTGGCGGTAGGTTGACTCTTTCAGGACAGGACACAGTGCTTAATTTTTCCAGGTTTGGGGCATGGTATTTCCAATTGTCCCAAGTTGGAAGATGCAAAGCGACGAGAAATGGCTTCTCATCGGGGAGCAGACGAAGGCGGTTATTAACTGTCCCTAGTTATCAAATGAAACTGGTGTGGACTTATTGTAACCTACTAGAACTCAGGGGCATGTCTGAGGCCCCGTTAGAGTCGTAACCTTTCGTCTACGCAAGTTATATAGACAACGTAAGCTTCATACCTCTAAACGACGTTACATACACTCTGGAAAGAAATTGTGCTCTACTGGCCAAAAGTCCCTACATGACACTTAGGTCCTAAGCTGATTTATACCAAGACCTCACGGTGCGACATCCTTAAGACAGTTGAGGAGTCACATTGGGATATGAACCATAATGGATACAACGTACAATAGGTGACAAAGGTATAGTACATTAAATGATATCAGTCTTAAATTACTCATGAAAGAATGTACGAGATTATCGCCGGGGTTTGAACTTGGGCGTCCTCGAAGGGGCAGATGCTGATGTAGAATTCTGAAATTCGTACCGCAATCGTAGGTCTTCAACGTTGAATTCTGGCTGTCGTTGTCGAGCCCTAGGATGGGCATCATAAGGTCAATGAATTTTCGTCAGACAAAAGCTTACTTTGATGCAATTTTGTACTGAATGCAGAGATTCAAAAATTCTGCACCATACAGCTTATACCTTTCCCTAGCTTCCTGCTTGTCACCAAAGTCATCAGAAATATAAGTCAAGAATGACTTATAATCTGCACAATCATCAGCAGTAGTTCGGAATACTTGGGAACCTGAATACCAACCTTGCGGGCAGGTTGCACTCAAGTACTCCAACGTTGGATTACCGAAAACAGCATTTTCATCAGATATATGATTTCTTTGCATGACCTGCAACCTCAATCAGTCCAGACTACATCACAGGTATCAACGGGGCGGCGCGCCTGAATGCGGAGATCGCACATCTGCTTGAAAAGGTCGCTCGGATCGAGGTGCAAGTCATCTGCCATCTGAGTATCAGGGCCAGACATTCCAACTTCTTTGTCTTCCAAAGATCTAGGTCCTTTGTCCAGAAGAGCCGCGGGCAATTTGTTGCTACTTGAAAACATCTCCTTTACTACGACGTCGTCATCCGACAAGTCTTCTTCAAACAGGTCAATTGAATCGATGTCGCTTGCCTTTTTTTTGCCTTTTGTTTTGTTGCTGGCAGATGTGGCCACGCATTGTTTTCGCGTTTTGACCGGGTTTAGACCGTTTTTTGGACGCCAAGAAATCACGACTGGTTCTTGACTCCGTAAAAATTCATCGACGCGACACCCGAGCTACAGAAAAGTCACTTCAGCTCATCATCCGCGAATCCGATCGAATTGCCCTTACTCTGGCATATTCGGTATGATATCCCGACGCTTGCTGAACAGAATGCTCAGCGAGAACCTCCAACATACATAGTTTACGAAGGAGTGTGTCTAGGAGCTCGACTGTGACTTCTCGTGCAGATCCAAACATCCTTTCCTTATCAAAGTGCCTGCTCCGCATGAAAACTGTATTAGCACCCCGAAGAATATCCCGGCACTGAGTAAGAGTAACCAATTCATTGCGCCTCTGAAAACTTTGGACAAGTTCGACCGCATCTTTGGCTTCTTTGGTCATATCACGGGTATTGAGCGGCAGCGGGTTGTCGCAGTTGTCACAACCTTTGTTGCACATTTTTTTGTCGAATTTTTCATCAAAGTAATGCAGCAACTCCACACGCCTACACTCCGACCCCATGCAGTAGTCCACAACTGCGCGAGCTGCTGCCGTTTGTCGGTCAACAGTCTCTCTACTGGGTGCATTGTTATTTGAATCTGGTCGTTCAATCATATTTTTGATTGCCACGAAGTCTTTGAATAGATAATCTGTTGGAAGTGTATCCAGCCTCCATCCAAAACTTTTGAGAGAGAAACGAACAAAGGATACAATCTGCAGGTTTGCCATCGCGTCCAGCACGGCCAGTTTCCTGATAATAGCTGTCAAGTTCGCATTATTAAGATTGCTTAAGGTAGGACATGACAAGCCCTTACCCATCGAGAGACTTAGGGAGGGAGTGGTGGATGACAAACCGCACTAGGGCCGCCTTAGTCAATGATGTGTTGCAAACAAGGCGCGGCAAAACACCTACCGTCCGCCTTGTCGATGCCCATTCCAAAAGCAATCTGTAGAAACTAAGGAAACCGACTCAGAAGAAAGGAAAGAAGGCGCACAGTTGCAACGATTATATGGACCTTGTTGGTCCTCCACTCCTCTAGAGTCTGCTCTTTCTCAGCTGTCTCCATGCCTGCATGAAAATGTTTTGCGCTGAAACCGTTCTCATTGAGCTTTCTGGCCACGTCCTCGCACTTGTCACGGCTCAAACAGTATATCACTCCTGACTTCTGTGGATGCTTCGTTCTAATAAATTCCATCATGGACTCCATCCATTTCCTAGTTTTTTGTTCAATGACATATTTCAAGTTTGGCCGATTGAAGGACTGTTTAAGGAAAACATGACTGTGTAGTTTTAGTCGTTCAGTAATATCGGCAACGGTGTTCCTTGTCGCAGTTGCGGTCAAGGCCATGATCGGTACACCAGGAAATTGATCGCGTAGCGCTCCTAGATTTTGATACTTAGAAAGAGATGATCAATCGCGATATCTCATTCTTGGTGATAGACACTTACTGCTTCTCGAAAATCCTGGCCCCATGTGGAGATACAATGGGCTTCATCGATAACAAACCTCGCCAGACAATGGCTCCGGTATAGCTCGTTTAGAAGTCTATTTGCCGCGTTGTTCTCTTTCAGCTTTTCAGGTGTGATATACACCAGGCTAGGCTTGATATTCCTTCGCAGACGGGTAACTGCATCTTGATATGGTGTCTCTCCACTCCAAAGGAAAACGTCGACGTTCTTCTCCTGCAAAGCATGTACCTGATCTTTCATAAGAGCCAGAAGAGGTGATATGACAATAGTGACGCCTTTCGTCCTGCCACCCTGACATACGGCTGGAAGCTGATAACATAGACTCTTCCCGCCACCGGTTGGCATGAGGACAAACACATCCCTACCTCTCAAAGCTTCTATGATCGCCTCGAGCTGATTGAATCGAAAGTTCTCGAGACCAAAGACGCTTTTAAGTTTACTCATGACCTCCTTGTAGTAAGGACTAGACATGAGTTCATCTGAGGGGAAAGAAAATGTGTGAGGACTAAGAGTTTCCGTCTCCTCTGCTGGAAGTAGCGCATCGTCCGGGAATGCATCATCAAGGTTGAGTGGAACATCATCCATGCCTGCCCAATAGTCCGCTTCACTGCCGGGCATGTGTTTATCGTCTTCTTCGCAATGTGTTACACTAAGCGTCGATGTCTGAATGTCAAGATGAACCCGGGAATGGTCTTGATCAGATACGTGTTTGGATGTCACGATGGTACAAGAAGAGGAGGCTGTGGCTGTAGGAGTCGCAGAACCAAGGGAAGATATGAAAACTGTCGGTTCATCATCTTGTACGAGAGAGGAAAATGTCGCGTCATATGTACTCGTTTGACCATTACGAGATGCAATAACCTTCTGGATAGCTTCGATGCGTTCGTCAATAATCGGTCTAAACTGCGGATTCAGGAGCCTATCAACATGAGAAGAATATAAGCCGACTCACACAATTCTCTGCATCAATATTATATCTGAATCCTTTGTTGTTCCTCGATGGTGACACAGCTCTTGATCAGCAATATATTTGAATAGGCGATAATTATTGGAAAGGAGAATCTTCAGTTTCTCGGTATTCATCTATGTGAGATGATAGAATGAGCAAATACGGGAAGTTGGTTAGGCACATACTAATAAAAGATCACAGTTTCTTTCTTGTTGGCTGGAAAACCTAAACTCATCCCCATTGGTAATTTCTTGATGCCGTGATATGGGTCCCTGCTGCTTATACGTGGGAGCTTGCTGATTAGATGAATTTTGTCTGGCTCTGAAAGCTGGGAAATCGCGATCAAGTTTGGTGAAAGGGTTGTGGTCGTTGTCTAGTCCCATTTGGAGCCACGGCTCTTCATCATCGTCTTTGGCAGCTTGTTGGACACGTGTAGCCTGAAAGAGCGCGTTTTTGACTTTACCTTTGGGTTTGGATTTGGAATTTGATGATGGCTTGAACTGGTTTTCCTTGCCAGCAACCTCTTTCTTGAGCCGTTTGGAGACTTGAAAAGATGGATTCAATTCAACGGAGGGGTCAGATAACGTTCGCTTAATTGATTGACTAGGTGAAGAATCGCTGGAAGTGTCCACAATCTCCTTACGTGAAGGGATTACGCCTCGTCGGAAACCTGGGGTAGAGAACGAAGGCAATGTTGTAGGATTTGCTGGTCGAGCTAGTTATATGTATATATATGAGTACATGGATAATTTGAGGGTAGATATGCGGTACCAGATGCGATAGGTGCTGGTTTGAATTTCTATACTATTTCAGAAAAGAATTTTCCAGCCAAGAAGACTGCTACCTTGGATGAAACGGACGTAGACACAGCGATAGGAGCTGAAGTTGAATGTTCTGAGTCCGTACGCAAAACTTCCTGAAGGTTATTCTTGGGAGGTGGCATCGTGCCGATACCCAAGCAGAAAGAAAACCTCTCCAAGGCGCGTTTGTCACGTGAGCGTCGCGTTCTTGTTATTCAAACCACAATGGCTAAAGGCATCTTTCCGCAGATGTCCATCCCAGACATCACTGCAGCACTCGCTGGCTGGGGTCTTTCTGTTAGTCAGGAACAGCTTCTGAGGCCTACCTCTGATTTCGTTGAAGGGGTCTATCTTGCTTGTCTTCAGCAGGTTACTGATATCGGCCAAGACTCTCTTCGAGGTCCTGTCCAGAACGCGCTTTTTGCATCTGCCATTGAAGAGAAGGTATGGATCGTACAATTTACTCTCATTATATCTTTACCAATCAGTGCAGGACTTATACACGACGTCTTTGACCCAGAATCTTCTTGTTCACCATTTGTAAGCTTGGTGTTGTTATGCCGTGTGGTTTATAATCTTCTTGCAGGGCTAGATTCGCTAAGGCAGCCAGAGTGGAAGATTTCAATGCCAAAGATCTCACCAGTCCGGAGAAGGAGCGCACGCTAATTCTTCTATCCGCATTTATAAACTTCGTCAAGTTCACGGAGCAATACTGCAATGCATTTGTGAAAGGATTGCGAGACCGCTCAGAAGCCATAATTGTCGAGCGAGCGCAAGTCTCCGAACAGTTGATTGAGCTCGAGCAGAGAATTGAAGGACTAAAGTGGGTCCATACTTGACCTTTCATGAACGTTTTCCGATCGTTCGCGTTTGCAGAGCCAAGATCGCTGAAGACGAGCCTCGCTGTGAAGAGTTCCGTAATGTAAATAACGCTTTGCGCGCCAAAATGATTGCAACCAAAGAGTTTCAAACTGCCGCTGTCCAAGAAGTTGAGAAGCTTAAAGCGGAGAAGAATGCACTGGTCAAACGCAAGGTGGGCCCACCTTGGATATACTTGACACCTGGATGATTATGACCATAGACAGGAAACCCTTCATTCCGAGATCTCGAGCGTTTCAGACTCTATAAATCGAACACGATCGAGAATTGTCCAGTCTCCTGAGCGCATTAAACGCACTATAACCGTTATGAGTTCAACTGCTACTGAAGACAAAAGAACGGTAATGACGCAGGAGATGAAAGCCCGCGATCTTCAAACAAGGATTAATGTTCATTTGAACATCGAAAAGGTACGCTTCAAGCTTTGACGTTTTGAGTGGGAACCCGAACGACTCTAGGATGTACGTGGATGCGTAGAACAACTTCAAACTATAGATAAAGAAGTACGTTCCATTCACGTACTTCAGAAAGAGCTTTCCGACCTTCGAGATCATCTTGACGACAAGAAGATTGAGGGGAATGAACTGAAGCTAAGAAAAGAAGTGCATAACTTTCTATCTCATTAACGTTCTACACTAACTATGAATGTGTAGCGTGTCGAGAAACAAATTTCCAATGCTCATGAAAAGCTAGAGCGTGCCCAGCGCCACGCAGAGGAAAAAAAGCAAGCGAGCCACCGTACTATCGACCGACTCCAGCAGGAATATGACCAGATGGCAATTGAGCGTCGTGATAACGATAAACAAGTTGAGGAACTGCGGGCGGAAGCCAATGAAGTCGAGAAAAAGGTATCGTCGTCACTCCATCTCTAGCTTTATTGACAATTCACGTCTGCTTGTCTTAAGACGATAGAACAGGTCAAAAGAGGCGAAATAGAACTCAATGAGCTTCTCGCCGAGTATTGGAAATTGCGGCATGAAACTGGTATTCTCTTCTCTTGTTCTGCCTACATGATACTAACTCGCTTTGTAGATGTGTATATGGAGACTCTTGCAAACAAACTCAATATGCGAGTTACATCGGATTGATATCATTACTTACTCAGATAAAACATTCCTCATAATGGTGGCGGAGGATGGTACTTTTACTTCTGGTACCTATACCGGGACATGTGTTGTATACTACGTGGATAAGATTAAACAGATCTAATAGTGAGACAAAAAAGGTGAAAGTCTCAGTTACTATCGGAATGGAGCTGGAATGAAAAACAGATCCATTCCCGCCCCGCCTGATCTCGAGCTGCCCAGCTCCCAGTAAGGGAACACGCATGAGAAAGGTTACTTGCGGGACCTATTTCCTCGACGAATTGGCCTACAGCTGGGACAATACCACGTCTTCATGCCCTCCGGGGGAACCATCTCTATTCCAACACATGAGATGTGGTACTGCGTACGACCAAGTTGAGATAGACAAACAAACACAGCGAATGAGAGGTCCTACCCATTCAATAGCACATTTTTTGTTGTCGCAAGCAATCATCTGTAATGAATATCGGTCTCCGAAGTCCATATTCCAAACAACACAACCAACCTCGCCGAAGGAACCACGTTTGCAATAACAGTATACTTCTTCTTGTTCGGATAGAACCTGAGCAGGCAAAGTTATCGTTAGAGGTGGTGTCAACGGGGCATTGATTACATCGGATGGTTGCTGTGCCTTCGTTCTCCCGCGCCCTTTTTTCGTACCCGATATTTGTAGTTTCCTAAACACTTGCGTGGGATCGTCACCAGTCGACTCTTGAATTCCGTCAAGACTCTCATCTAAATCATCATCCCCGTGTATAGGGCTGAGTGTGGCACGGGCAGGCTTCACCCAGCGCCCCACCGTGAGTTTAGACAAATTTCCAGGTTCCAAGTGTCCAGGTCGAGCACCAAGGGTAATCAAAGCCTCTTGATCATTTATGGCTTGGTAGAGTAAACGAGCATGACGATCAACCTTGTCATCGAAGACGCCATGATAATATAGAACCAAAAGAAAAGATATACGGGACATACAGAGTCATAAGCAGCCTGAGCCACATTGACCTTTTCCTCTGCTGCACGTAAGAGTTCATCAGCTAGACATGCTATCTGCGATAGCATTTCTCGCGTTGTGACTGCGGACTTGAAGAATTTGGAAGGTAGACCTGGAGGTGTTGGCATTCTCTGAGGTACGTCGTGGGCTTCTGTAGAGTGACGAGTGTTAGAACCAGGAGACCTGAATTGTTCTTCTTTCGCTTCGACGCCACTTGTAGTGACAGTGTAATATTGAGCAGTGGATTCAATTTCCCTCCGTCTCTTAACGTACTGCAACAGCAACGGGAGCAAACTGGCCGAACGGGCTATCATGCACATAAGAGTGGTTGGCCGCCAATTGAAACGAAGAATCACACCATTCACTTGTTGGTCCAACTCATGTATAAGAGCATATTGCCTATGAAGGGTCAAGGGCACCTGCTCGATTGCTGATGGGATTCAAACAGTACTCGAGGAACAACACGAGCTCAGCGGACCTTCTACATGCTCGTCCTTGAAGGACTCCCAAACTTCCTGTTCCTTATCCGGGTCATGCTGAGCAATTAGTATGGGCTGTTCGGTGTGCTCTACGCCTTCCTCTTCTTCTGGAGAAAGTTGAACGCGTTTGCGTTTGTTAGTAGGCGCCATGAGGTTTGTATCATGTATTTATTTACATATGACCTTGAGTAACGTTTTAACGCTCATGACTTTTAAGCGCCCGTTAGTTATCCGGTTCCTCATTAGTCTGAAGATAGATCCCGGAGCAGCCTTCCAATGCCCATATCTAACGCTGCTATTCTCCATGCCACTCGAGATGCCTTGGAAATCGCAGGCTCCATAGTTCCTTTCGTCGGTGCAGCTGCCGTCGTTGTGCGCGAGATCGCCGACCTCTGTGATGAGATCCGCGTGCATAAGGTTATATCTGCTGTTCTTCTCTTCTCTGCTCACTAATCGATCGCTATATAGCGCAAGGCCAGACGGATGGCAAATAAATGTCTCCAACTTCAGAGTATCCTTAACGAACAAAATCCAGATCAAGTGAGCGAAGAAATGCGGAGGAAAATGGACGAAGCCTATGGGTATGGCCTTGTTCAAATGTCGGACACTTCCTGGATAACATGATGAAAGGGCCTACGAGACGATCAGGAACAGAGTGCAACGCATTTCCCGCACTCCTTGGCTGCTTCAAATGGGTAAGTCGAGCGAAATGGATCCAATTAATTTCAACCGAATGATTGAATCCAGTAAATAATCGCGACGTACAATCAGATATTGAAAAGTGTGAAGACGACTTGGACCAACAAATCAAGATCTTCCAGGTACGTGGTACAAGAGAATTCTTTTCTTTATCCACATGTCCTTATCGCTTCTACATAGCTTAGGTCAGTCAGTTTCTACATGCTTTTACATCTAATTCACTAATACTTGACTAGCGCGGGACTAGTGATGCACAAAGACCAGCGCGAAGCAAGTGAAATACAGCGAAGGGATATTAGTGACCTCAAAGGCTTATTAATGCGAGTATTAGCGAACAAAGGAGGCGAATTAGCGCAAGTCAAAGAGTTCGAGGAGACTACCCGCGCTGCAGAAGAAATTATGCTCCAAGGCCAGCAACTATTACACCAGGAATCAATGGTGCGTCTTCTTTTGCCGACTTCTCTCACATTGAGAATCGGGCTCGTAGGACTGGCCAGTTGTGCGTCAGAATTCGGAAGTGGATCAGTTGATGGTCGCAGGCATCCGAACTGACTCTCCCCCACCGCTTCCAAGGAACAGTCAGCGACATATAGAGCAGCAGCGCCAAGTGGTTCAAAGAGGACTGATTCAGTTACACGAATTGACTGGGATACCTCCCAGTATCAAGTTGATGAACGGTGAAGTTAGACGACTTGGCGACTTGGCTGTTGCTGGAGGAACATACAGTGATATATGGCAGGGCCTTTGGCTCGGTCAGAAGAAGGTGTGGAGATAGTTTATCTTTCTCCCTAAAATGGGATGTTCAGAGGGACAAATTAGGTTGCTCTGAAGGCCTTGCGGAATATTAAGGCAACCGATTCCAAAGCTCAAAAGGTAGATTTGCTAAATTAAAGAATGTTGAGGTCACTCAGGTGTCTTAGCGCTTTGAGCAAGAAATCGTTATCTGGGCAAGCTTGCAACACGAGCATATTCTTCCATTTTATGGCATAGTGACAGATCAAGGACAACATATTCAGATGGCAAGTGAGAGAATCATCACATGTTTTCTTTTAGTTTGACACATTTCCAGGTATCCCCTTGGCAAGATTTCGGCAACGTACTCGAGTAGGTGATTGTTGGTATAGGTTCTTGCCTAATTTACAAGGACTCGTAGATACGTGAAGCGTGTTTCTAACGCCAATAGAATTCATCTAGTAGGATTCGAGTCTTCGCGTTTCTCCCTCGATTCAATACTTGTCTAGTTGTCTGGAGCTGCGAAAGGCCTTGAATATTTGCATAGCCGTGAGATCATTCATGGAAATAGTAAGACCGAGCCGCCTGTTTTCTCGTGAAGAAGCTGACTGCAGATAGTGAAATGCGTAGGTTTATACAATGGATCTATGGTCTTGCAGGTGACCCTTTGCAAACCCAGGCGAACATTCTTGTTTCTCAGGAAGTCCGTGTCAATCTAGTCGATATGTGAAATCTACTTATGAGGACCATCTGTTTTATAGAAAGAAGCCTGTATTTGTGATTTTGGAATGTCGAAGGTTATTGAAGATGTGACTGAAAAGAGTGCTTCGACGACCTTGACCACCTCTGGAAGTGCCCGTTGGCTTGCACCTGAGTTGATTGAGGGTATTGTGACTTCACCTACCAAAGATGCCGACACTTATTCATATGCGATGGCTGTTCTTGAACTCATCACGGGCAAACACCCATTTTCAAATCGTCGCCGGGACGCATCTGTCATTCACGATATCGTTGTTCTGAAAAAAGTCCCCATGCGTCCAACAGAGAGCGAAGTACTTGTATGGCTTACGGACAACCTTTGGTTGCTAATGACGGACTGCTGGAAAGTCCCAGCAGCTTTAAGGCCGTCCATGGAGCACGTTTCTGCTCGCATTGCAGATATCGACGCAGGTACCGACGAAGCGAAGCAACTCGCACCAATTATGGAGTCAGATGATACTATGGACACATCCTAATGCAGATGGTTAAATCATTTACTCTTATACTATCACTTGTGGGGTGTTGCAAAATTTTCAGCAAATTGAGAATTGCAACACATCGGCCTCACCTTTTTCTGATCGGACTTCAGGGTTCAGTAGACTAGTGTCGTAGCTAGGTGTTTATAAACTTTTTTTTTATAGTCGATTGTGGTAGAAACCTCTCGGAAGCCGGAAGACAAGCCCTAAAAACAGGGAGTTGCAAAATTTTTGTCACGGTTTGTCACGTTGCCGGTTGTATCTCCGCTTCGGCACATGTTGACTTGAGACATTGGGATTGGTCAAAACTATCAGACACTTAAGCAGATAATTGTTACAAGAAAAAATGTAGATAAAAATTACATATGATATACATATCAAAATTACAGCAAGTATGGCAAATATGTACAACAAAAGTGTCGGATAATTATCAGTGAGTGACACCGTAAAATGCAAAATATTAGGGATTATTACCAGATAAATGGACGACAGTGTGATATGGAATTTCAAGGCCAGTGCGCTTTTTGATATTAGCAAGGTGGAAGTGGCCTCTTTAATCAGTTCATCAATCCTGGTACTGAGAAGTTGCTGTTTATACATGCATAGCAAATAGAAACCACAGATTTGAGAGTTTTAATAAGTATGCTGAATTGAATCAACAAACGACACGATTGATGGTGTTCAGCGGACTTCCAATTTTGATCAAAATCACTCAGCGTCACGCAAAACATAAGTTCAGCCTCTATACTCCTTCCAAGGGCATGAGAGACATCAAAACTCAGCCAGGGCTTTCCTTATGATATAATACATCTGTTGCCAACAACTTGAGCCAATATACAGGCTATAACTTAAGACCGAGAACATTTTTTCCAAGAATTGCAAAATCTTTTCCAATGATCAAGCAATCGCAATGCAACATCATGTTCAATTCCCACCAACTTCAAGGTCCAAAATCAAAGAACATCATTGTATTAAGGTTGAAGAGGATCAGGTGTACAGCAATTGCGATGTCCTAAAAAATTACATTTTGCAACTCCCTGTGGTTTTGCAACACAGGAGTAGAGATAGTTTACGATTGATCAATCACATTCTCGTTCCTGACTATGACATCGTATAGACTTCATTCCATCGGCAAGAGGCTACACATAGACAGACTCACATCGACACCTATTTTACTGTATATTTTTCTCTCGTGTCATTTCAACGTCCCGATTTTCCCTGATAAAGTCAAAAGATGGTATGAGTGAACTTAACCAATAAGCTGCTTTCGGTTAGGTGTAACCGGTCTGTCGAGGGCTTGCTGAGCCGGTCTCGAGTGCGGGTTTCGTACCTAGAGATACGGCTAATACAACAGTATAGCAGTGGGTGGATAGCAAAAAAAGTAAAGTAGACAGGTCGCGTATGGTTACATATTAATCGTTGAGAAGGTTTGTCCCGACAAGACATAGTAATTCCTGCTACGTGAGTCGTGGGCCTTAGTCGTAATGGGGCCCCAAAATCGCCCCAGTACGGTCACGTGTATTCGTTCGTTTTCCGATCCGATTCCTCGAGCTGTCTGTTAATTCGGTCGTCCATTGGTGGAGGAAGTGAATTGTTGGCGGGTTTTAGAGTTTCTTGAGTGCTCGAGCTCGAGTGTAGCGCGAGGTTGCGTGAGAAAAATAAATATTTCAAAATCGGGGAAGTTCTTCCCCTCAAGAGAGGGAGGCCGGAACTCAAGCTGATTACGAAGGACTTTTAGGTGCGAGTGGAATCAATTTATTTTGTATACTACATCTACCCGTAGCGGGTTCTGCGGGGCAAGCCCCGCTACCGCATTTCATTAATGCTCTCTGCCACCACGTGATCCACGCGACCTTGTTGGTCTCGTGAAAGCGAGCTTCAACACAATCGTTACCACTGGTATTAATCTTGTACATGGTATTAGCAGAATGCTTGTCCTTTGGTTTGCATATCCCTCCTACAACTTGCTTTTTTTTTGACACCTGAGGTATTTCTGACGGTGGATAAGAAGAAGGAAGACAAGAACGCAAGACGAAGCTAGTGAGTATACACTGGCACGGACGAACATTACAGAGTACTCTTTCTTCTCAAAATAACCACATCCTGACAATAGTAGATCATGCAAATATGAGACACATACAGACTAGTTTGAGAGAAAGAAAACGACGGAAAAAGAGGAGCTATCGTACATAAGAGATGACACAGAGCTAAATGATCCCAAGAATGTAAACTTTCACCCTGCCTTGTCTGATTCCCCCTCACCACCACCTTCTTGCCGTCCTTGATCTTCGCCTGCACTGCCGACCTTTGGATACATGGGAAAAACCATGTAATTCTGTGGCACCTGTCCATCGTGTCGAGGAACCATGTAAGGATAAACAGGTGGTGGCCCAAAAGGTACAAATGCCGGGTAGTAATGTTGGTGCGGTGGATAGCCATTGTGTTCACCCTCAGGCCCCCCTTGTGTAAGTGGCTGTGGCACTGGTACATATTGAGGATACAGGTGAGGTCCGTCCAGAGGTTTCACAATGTGAGATGGTGGATACTGGCCATAGAACCCAGGTAAAGGGATGAATGGACCAACAAGTGATGGCGAAGTGTTGGCCGGGAGCGGACCATCGTTTGAAGCGGCGACATCTTGCGAGGACATGCCTGGTCTCTCACTGCTGTTTCCTACGCGATCTCAAGAAATAGAGAAATGGCCAATGTCACTCTCACGTGGAAACAGTAGAAGGTAATAGAACAGGAAACAACACACCTTTCACATCGCGTTTCTTGTATGGTCCCCTCTTGATCCCTTTCTTCCGTTCCTTCCTCTGCGAATCAACGCATTCTTCAGAAACACCGTACTTGACGCAGCGAAGGCAAGGCCGAGCATCATCGCATTTCTTGCAAGCCTTCTGACAGTTCGTGCAGGCATTCTTGACCTGACGACGCTTCGAACGCGGAGGCTGTTGTTGGGGCAAAACGTGAGAGGGGAAGGGATACATGTGCATTGAGTAGCCCACGGACTGCATGGTCACGGTGGGCTCGAGGGCATCGTCCGGAGGGGTATCGGGGGGATCGTCGCCGCTAAGACTCTTGCTGTCGTTGGATGCCATGTGCGGCGTCGAAGAACGAACAGCTGACATAACGGACAATCTGAGTATGCGAACACGAATAGCGAATAAGGGTCATCAATACCTAGAAATGAAGAGTAGGAAGAGGGTGTGCTAAGGTGATATGCATAAGAAAAGAGGAAATGCAAGGAAAGCAGACAGGTACCGATGACAGAAAAAGAAAAAAAAAGGGGTCTGTCTCTGTCAGACAACATGACAATACACACACATTCATATATAAGAATCCAAGCCTTGCATACTCGTGGCGCATACACGCTGCCCGAGGCACCGTCACCAAGACATACCTCACCGTCCGCGTGATTCCCATTACTTTCTCGGCGCCTCGCCTTGCGTGTACTTCCTCGTTCTCCTATACTACATACGAAAACCTAGCCGTGCTCCGTCCAAACTATGACATTACCGGGCGTTGTGACTGTCCAACGCTGAATCCCTGTCGGCGACCACATGAACTCTCAAAACGGCAATTGAGGTTCTTGTACGGTTCCTTGCCGAAGTATCGGCATTCCTCTTGACACAGAAGCTCGCGATAGCTGCCGATTTTCTAGAACACCATCACAGGCTGGGACTGCGAGTTATGCAATGCCTGACCTGATCTTTCTCAGATCAGCATGGCGCGTCACATCCCGAGAGCATTTGAATGGGAGCTGTAGACTTGGCAGCAAAGAGTCAGGGCGCCTAGTCGCTCAATTGCTCACGGCACTGTTGAGAACTGTTACTTCCCACATCTTGTTCTCGCCAAGGTTGTTGAGAGTCACACATGACACATTCCCTTTTGATAGGCACAATTCTCCGTATCGGGGTAAAATAGGGCGTAGGAACTGACATAAAAACAAGGCCATGTTGAAGTTCACCTCTTGACGTGGGCAATGTGCATGTCACTGGAAGCGTTCTGTCAAGCCATGAAGCTTCTGCCTCTTCCTCGACAGGACACAGTCCAGAGATTCTGGACCCTTGGCTGATTATTCTCAAAGTGTCCATGCGAGCGATGAGTCGCATTCTAACCCTTCGTTCTAGGATTAAATATGAACAGCTAGAAATTATGTGATGACATATGTAGGTGGACAAGGCTTCTAAGAAGTGTCCGTACCCATTTTAAGATGCGCGTGATCACAAGGCCGCTTTGATCCCCGCCTTAGCTTGATGCGACCTCTGTCCGATTCATTTGTGAATTGTAGGATGGAACATTACCCTGTTTGCTCTCATGAGAGGGCTTACAACCGACTGCATACTATGTTGACTTACAACGATAGAGTTCAGACAAGTCTGTTCTCTATCAACCGTAACCGACCTAGGCCAAGCAGCAGCAAGGCAGCTTTTCTTTGCTGAGTATATATTTGGATTCACATAATATTGGACGAGTTGGAACCAAAGGTGCGCCATGAAGGACATTCCTCATGCTCAACGGGGCATTTTTAGATCGTGATGATATGATATGTATTGTACAAAGCCACATGACAAACAAATGTAAAGTGGAACATGAGGTTGTGACCAACGTTGAGCTGCTGAGCACGGCCGTTCTGTCCGTCTCTTCCATCTCGTCGTGCGTCTCTGCGCGTCGCCCATGTCGGCGTCCTTGTCCCCTCGCACGTCCCACTCGAATAACCTCCTCCCCAAGCAAGATAGGCTCCCTCCTCTCGACATCCCTTCTGATGAGCCCAAGCACTGCGAGTCGTCCCATGTTCAACTCCACCTCAATGCACAAGTACGCTCATTATCGCGTCCATCCATCTCTCGCATCTAATTTTTCTATCAGCAGCCAACTCTACACGTCTCTCCTGCACAAGAGGAGCCTCCATCTGACCACGATTATCCCGTCTCGCGTTCGACTTCCGTCACTTCCACTCTTGATCCATATTATTTTGGAATCAGGTCTCCTACCGACTCCCCAGTACCTCCTCTTCCATCCACCACCCTCAGCCTCAGTGTGACGCCAGAACAACCTCATGTAATCGAACCCATCACCCCAGCAAGAGACCCAGCAGCAATTGATCGACGTGGGCTTGTAGGCGTTGGTGAACTCACGACGCCTCGGTGGACCCGGGCCGAGTACCAACAGCCTGAGCCACCTCTCCTTGTCCCTGGAACGCTCAATGACGCTGAGGATTATCAAGTTATAATCCCCGAGGACGTTGAGGAGGATGCACCTGACAGTCCTTGGACCATCGAAGCCGTCGATGGCGAGCCATCAGAGAAAGAGGATGTACGTCCTTCACGACCCCTCATTTTTTTGAGCTCACAAATCCTATTAGCAGGATATACGCCCTCTCCGGTCGCTTCGCAGTAAACCTTCGATTGCAGACGAGAGTGGGGGTGAAGAGATTCTTTATCCTCGGCAGTCTTCTTCTCCTATCCCCAGAATTTCATCTGAGGTGCAGACGACCCCTCACGAACAAGTGAAAGCGGCACAAGGAAAAGCAACTGAGGGCGATCTTCCTCCCTCTTCTTCTCCACCAAGCGCTTATGTTACATCGGCCAGGAAAACCAAAAAGCGGACTTCTGGCGAATTTGAAATGGATTATTTTGGATCTCTAGTGTCAAAACGTAGTGCGTCTCAATCCACCAAAGAAGAAAAATTGTCAGTCAGAAAGCACCGGAGTCTCAACGTTAGCTCGTCTTCGTCTTCGTCGTCGGCTCGCGAATCCAAAACAAAGGAAAGACGGAGGGAAAGTATGGGTCTCACTATCAACAGCCTGAAATCGCCGTCAAGTAAATCACACTCCAGGCACGCTTCGTCAGGCTCCAGCAGTGGAGAATATCTTTCGCAGCGTCGTGGTCACACAACAGACTTTTCTCACCTCCCGCCTTCCCCTTCTTCATCTTCAATACAACAATTCCTTCGACATCCTCCAACTTCTGGAACATCAAACACCCCCCCCCTTCCGAAGGAGTCAAAAGAAACTATACATACCATGTCCAACATGGGTCATTCGCTACTTCGAGGTGCTCAGGAGGGTTGGGCCGTACAGGACAACGAAGCTGCTTTTGCTGCCATGCAAAAGCTCGATGGTCTAACGGGTAAGACACCACGGTCGCGGGCCAGTTTCGTTCGCAGTTCAAGCTCCAGTCGACCAGTGACTCCTGCAGGTAAGTCACCAGGACAATGGGAAGGAGTGGGAACTGTTGATTCTGCGAAAGTATCCATTGGAGTCCTCAACGATAGTAACTCTGGTTTTAAGGAGCGAGAACCACGTCAGAGTATTGGGCTTGGCATTGCCATCACAGATGTGCTAGGAAGCAACGTTGATGTGGCTGGGACTACCATCATCAACGACGAAATTCCAAGTCGCCTTCTTGGATCGGAAAAGACTCCCAAGAAAGCAGGTACAAGTAGTGCTCGCTCAAGCTTTACCCCTAAGCGTGGGTCCACTTCGTCGACGACTTATACAAGTACCCCTAGCTCGCGCGATTCGGCCTCAATGTCTGCGAACACAAGTTTGACTTCAGTGTCTGCGACTTCTGGTAGGTATTCAACCAACAAGATAAGAAGAAATAGTGCTGGCAGCGACATTTCTAGCATCCATTCTGGTGATGGTGTTTCTCTGAAGGACCGTGTTACTGGCCTTCTCAGCAGTGAGGGTGTTGAAGATATTGTCGTGCCACCAGTACCTCCATTGCCCAAGGATTTGTCAAACTACCGCTCTCCCGCTGGGACGACTGGTAGTCTTAACTATCCTCAAATATCGGTATCAGAAGAGAAAGAGAAATCCAGTCTGCAGGCAGAAAAAGACATTAATCAGGACGGCGTTCATGGTCCGGCTGCTTCTCTTCCGGTCCCGTCGTGCTCGAGCACTGTACTCCAGAGCGCTTCACCACAAGAACAGTTTCATCGGCTCAGTCAGCACTTCACCCCAGGTCACTCTGACACCAATGCCGTTTCTGTGCCTGCAACAATTGTACCCAAGACCCCGTCAAAGAAATGGAGTTTCTCAAGTGCTCTTAATTTGAATTTCTCGAGTTCACCGTCATCTTCTAGCTCAAAGTCAGGGTTTCCTTTGAGCCCCAGGGCCGTTACTTTAGGTCAACATATACGCAAGTCAACTTCTAAGGATCAAGGGATTAACTCGAACCCTTCGTCAAAGCCTTGGGAGACCAAACAGCCGGATGCGATGGTGTCAGCTGGTTCCCTGGCGTCATTGTCTTCCGTTGGGTCGGTGCGCACTCCTGCAATGCTGTCCACCTCCAAAACACCAGATCAAAACCATACCCTCAGCCGCGCTGGCACAGGGTCCAGTGGCGACACTAATTATACTACTTCTGGATTGTCCGTCCCTCAATCTGGCCCTCTCAGCCCTTCTTCTGTTCGTCGCGGACAGTCAAAGCGCCTCACACCTTCTTCCATTCCCTTCTTTCGTCGTTCATCCTCCCAATCTATGCAACTCCCTCCTTCACAGTCTGCTGTAACATCTTCGTCACCCACTCACTTGTCTTCACAAGGGCAGCAGAGACAAAGTACTCCTCAGGAGCACAACCCGCCTTCAACTGCTTCCCAACACAAGAAATCATCTGTGTTGAGCCTTGGACTTCCTTCCCTGCTCAAATCTAGTTCAAGAAGAAGTCTTCATTCGGATTCAAAGGAGACCGCCAAAGAACTTCAAAAGTTGAAGGAGACTGATAAAGAGAGACATAAGAAAGATGAAAAGGATAGGAGCGAGAGCAGGATATCTGTATTGATGGGGGGCAGGAAACGAGGCAAAGTGAGTTACCTATTTTTTCGATCAGGAGTGAGAATCCAACCCGGTCCTTAGACGCTGTCTTCCAGTGACCAGAAGAAACCGAAGTCTCCTGAGAATCTACCCCCAATGCATATGTCCGCTTTGGAACCTGCGACCGCCCAACGTGTTGCCCGCTTGAAAGTTTCTTCTTCCAACTCGACATCGACCCCTACGACGCACACGTCAATTACTCGAACGGCGTCCTCTACTTCCAGGCTAATGTCTCAGACGGTGAGTTCAATGCAGAAGCAGTCCGACTCTTCCCTTCGCAGTCGTAATCATCTTCCAACGATCGCGGGATCACCTTCGGTTGGAATAAACGGAACAAGTAGCTCACAGACGATGAAGGAGGGATCAACATCGTCTATGATGAATTCTATTTCTGGCCTGTCGAATCAGACGCCCACGAAGATACCTAGGATATCTAGCCGCACCTCCGCGGCGGCTTCTCCTCCCTTGAAAGGATCAGGGTCTGCATTAAGCGTGCGCCGAGCCAGTGCCGTTATCGGTCTTGGCGAATCTGTACCTTCCTCCGGCAATCCTTCCCCATCTGGTGCTACGAATGAGTTTGGGGTCATCGAGGTGGAAGATACACCTATAAAGACATTTAAACATTCATCTAGCCGTGTATCACCGTCTTTGTCGACATCTCGTGTACCTCGCCAATCTATCACAACTGCCGCAACATCCACCTTCCGGAAAGGTAGCCGGGATTCTGTCTCATTCGCTGCGCGTAAAGCATCCACTGGCTCAGTTACCTCTATCTCGACTCCAGCAGCGTCAACTGAGTCTACTTCTCATCATCGCTTTTCCGCCCTTTCCCCGTCAAAACTGAAATTACTCACACCTAAGATTTCTCTCCATACTGCACGCTCATCGAATAAATCTGGGCATGGCATCCAGCAAGCAATGAATTCTCCCTCCTCTAGCCGTCAATCTCTTTCCACACCGTCTCCTGCACCAAGCACTGTAGATGAGGAAGAGCTTCTTGGTGACGAGGAAATGTCTCATTATATCCGACGCCAACAGGCCAAGAAATTGGCAGCTGGCGCCACACAAGAGGAACTAGACGATCTTTTACAGTTCCCAGAACCGCTGCAGCCGGGGATCCCCTCTTCACCTGCTTGTGAGTTTTGAATGTCAATCTTCATATACTCTGACTCATTTTTCCAGCGGTCCTACGGAATTCTGCTCAGTACCTTTCGGACTACGAACGCAAGGAGATCCTTGATTATCCTTCGGTTTACTATTTGGGTGCCAAAAGCAAAAAGAAACCCGCTACACCTGACAATTCGACTAATAATTACGGTTATGATGACGAACGGGGTGATTATCTTGTTGTTGCCAAAGATCATCTAGCATACCGTTACGAGGTGATCGATACGCTTGGCAAGGGTTCTTTTGGTCAAGTGTTGCAATGTCGCGATCACTGCACAGGGGAAGCTGTGGCAGTCAAGATAATTCGAAACAAGAAAAGATTCCATCACCAGGCATTGGTCGAGATCAAGATTTTGGATAATTTACGCAAATGGGTAAATTGTCTGTATAAACTTCTGTTCCCGGTCTGATTACATTTGCAAGGACGCTGATGGAACCCACCATGTCTTGAAGATGATTGAACATTTTTATTTCCGCAATCACCTGTGTATTGCCACAGAGCTCCTGAGCATTAATCTTTATGAGTTAATCAAGGCTAATGGATTTGTTGGATTCACAACCGCTCTCATCCGACGTTTCACGAGCCAGATGTTAATGTCCCTTTCCCTCATGCGCCATCACCATATCGTACACTGTGACCTTAAGCCAGAAGTAAGTCAGTTCTTACCGACGACCAAGGTGAAGCTTACCCGCCATACATAGAATGTACTTTTGCGACATCCCACACGCAGTGCAATTAAGGTCATTGATTTTGGGAGCAGTTGTTTCGATGATGAAAGAAGTACGTTCTTTTTTCTCGTTCAATATGATAGCTAATGTAAACAGTCTATACTTATATACAGAGTCGGTTCTATCGCTCACCGGAAGTCATCCTTGGATTGACTTATAGTATGGCCATTGATATGTGGAGTCTGGGCTGCATCCTCGCCGAGCTGTATACTGGATTCCCTATCTTTCCTGGAGAAAATGAACAAGAGCAGTTGTCTTGCATCATGGAGGTTCTTGGAGTTCCAGATAAGGATTATATCAATCGAAGTACTCGCAAGAAGTTGTTCTTTGGTATCACTTTTATTAACTTTGTCGGTACCGGACAATAATTGACAGTGTACTTTACAGATGTCAACGGTGCTCCTCGAGCAGTCATCAATTCGAAAGGACGTCGACGCAAGCCCGGTTCGAAATCGCTTCAGCAGGTCTTGCGTTGCACGGATGAAGATTTTCTGGACTTCATAGCAAAGTGTCTCGTCTGGGATCCTGAACGGAGGATGAAGCCTCAGATGGCCTTGCGTCATCCCTTCATAAGTTCAGGGCGACGGTTCAAGCCAGCATCGTCGACAGTGAAGACGACTTCTTCATCCAGCTTGCCTAGCAGCAGTAGATCCAAGCAGCTCAACGAGACACCCAAGAAGTCTCTCATTAGTGCGCCGACCCCTTTAATCGCTCGGACAGCTCGGACAACTATGGTTGCCGGGGGTCCGACCACGCCAAGCAGTTCGTCACATGGGGCCTCGACACTGGGTCCGACGTCAAGGTCATATCGGTCTTCACAATCGCAAAGTCTCTCCAGCTATTCCAGCAGAACTCTGAATGGCTTTGTTGTAAGTACAGTGCGACCATTGCCATACAATTTGATTCTAATGTGTTTTTTAGTCAACTGTCACAAAGTAGTTGCTATTTTCTTTTTCTTTTCCGCATTTTGTACCTTGCTTCCAACGGAAAGTATATATACACACATACGCTGCTAGATTGAGTCTTTCCCAAAAGTTGAGCTGTGCTTCATACCCTCGGTCTGCTGTACCCAGTCCAACTGCTTTTTCTGTGGTCCACTGCACGCTGCAATATCAGATCTAAAAATTTCATGGAGATGGAATTCAGGCTTACGAAATGGTCACTTCGAATCCTAAAATGCTGGCTTCCCTCAATGTTTTCTGTGTTGATATCAATTCACGAAGTCCATTTACGTTTAAAACACCATTACCTTTCCCTAGATTGTGAGATCACTGGCCTCGTCCAAGCATCTGAGCTTCAGAAAGACGTCGGTTCCTTTTTGTGTAGAAGTCAGATGGAAATCTTTTGTTCTTAGGAAGGCGTTCTTACCCCAACCTTCCAAACTCAAGAGTTCAAGAGAGCCTCCAAAGTATCTGTGATGTTGTTCATCCAATGTGTAATTTACTTGCCGAAAGACGCACCTGGCATACAGTTGGCTCATGGGTAATCCATAACCTAGACCAGCTATTGTTCCAAGACCAGTTTGCAGACCTTTGCCAGCGATCTCGCCAAAGAGATTGGCTTCACCAGACCCTCCAATTGCGGCGCTGCCACCGACATGCTGAGCAGCATAGGGACCTCCATCTACGTCGTCAAATTCCTCTTCTGCACTCCTACCGGCCGTACTGAATGCATATGAGAATATACGTGCCATATTCGCCTGTGATACTCCGCCACCTTCATCACGTATTCTTAGTGAGAAGTATTGTGAGGTGCCATTTATTGACGAAGGCGATATCGTTATCGTCACAGGTGCCAATGGACGAGAAGGTTGATGGTATTTTGAATGATGCTCTATAGTTGCGCGAAATGCATTCTTGAGAATTTCTGTCAGCATATATTCAAGGTGAACGGGAACATAGCTAATTAACAAAAACTACACGTCAGGAGAATGAAGACCTCACTGACTAAGGAACCTACGCAAAGGTAGCATCTGTATATCCGTCAATTAACAAGGGCGGGCTCGCTCCGAACGTAGCTTCGCACAGTTCTGATACGAACGAGCCACATATGTTGATCATGGCCTTAGGTGAACACTGCAGATCCACTACACCAACATGGGAGGTGTCCGCATCAGGATTTTCCAAAGCTTGCGAGAGTGCAATGTGCTGTTCTGCGATAAGCCGTACTGATATGCGATTCATAATGGCACCATCCAAAAAGTTACTAATTTGTACTGGGGACATGTATCGTGAACATTCCTGAAATCTTGTTACGAATGACCGCTCAGCACGCTAAGAGTGTGAGTGGAAAGTAAAACGCACCCCTTTGCCATCATCGCGATGTCGTTGGCATGATTCCGCACAAGGTCTGCAAGTTGTTGTGCAAATTTAGCGTTGTCAACAATGTTGGTGATAGGTGGATGTGTAGCGAGCCAGCGAAAACTGTCTCTGTGAGTATTCAGTGTATTCGCGACATATGGATTGGTGCCAACGATGAAAGGAAGTGCTTCAATGGAACGCACGCGTGTTGCTAGTCTATGGGGTATCTCAAGCAAGGCACACTTCACCGATGCAAGAACAGATTCCGGAGTTAGAGGACGGCCCAGGGAGAGCAGTGTCGAGAGATCAAGCGGGCGCAGAGTCAAGGAAGCGAATTTGGAGAGCAACTCGGAGAATTCAGGTTCAGGTGGTTGTGGTACAGTTCGAAAACATGGTGTCTGTTGCCGCGAAGGCGAGCAAGATCTAGTCACTGTTCTCAACAATGAGCTCGCTGGCTTGACCGTCCGTACAACGGCACTCGGGATTGCAAGAGACATGGTGGCTAACTCAGATCCGTCCGAGTCTCCATTACGAGTCCAAGTTGGGTTATCATCTCACATCACTCTTATTTTGTGCGAAACAAATAATTATAGAAGATATACAGCAGCCTAATTGTACACTTGATAGAGCGGCCTGTTCACAAGTACGATGAAAAAACCCAGCGAATGCGAGCAACAGAACGTACGTCGACGAAAATTTGGTCCCTTGTCGGACAACCTTCTCCACCGCATCCAGAAAGTCACGTTCAGACGCCACCTTTCTCCGCGCGCGAATTGCAAACATACCTGCCTACATCAAAATATCAATGGACATTTTCACGGATTTTCAGTAGTAATACCTCTGTTGCGACAGATCGTAGTTCGGCACCAGTGGTGTTGGGACACAGGCGAGCAATGAGATCAAAACGAATGTCCCTCTCTACACTCATGCTATATGATATCAGTCATAGGTACGGACCGAATGTCAAATACAACAAACCTTCGAGCGTGAATCCGTAGTATGTGAGCACGGCCTTCATTGTCTGGTAGTGCAAATTCGACCCGCCGGTCGAGACGTCCAGGTCGCAGAAGGGCAGGGTCAAGGGTATCAGGTCTGTACCAGGATGAGCAACTGCATACAACTAGCATTTGTCGACTAACCGATTTGTGGCCATCAGGACCTTGATATTCCCCCGAGGATCAAATCCATCCAACTGATTAATTAACTCCAACATTGTCCGCTGCACCTCATTGTCGCCACCAGCACCATCATCAAACCGTGCACCCCCAATAGCATCGACTTCATCGAAGAAGATGATACACGCCTTCTTGCTCCGAGCCATCTCAAATAACTCACGAACCATCCGCGCGCCCTCACCAACGTATTTCTGAACGAGTTCAGAACCGATGACTCGAATGAAGGTTGCATCTGTACGGTTCGCAACGGCACGGGCACATAGAGTCTTTCCGGTTCCAGGAGGGCCGTACAGAAGAATACCTTTAGGAGGGTCGATACCAAGGTTGACAAAGCGCTCAGGCTGCAATCCTGTCAAACAATGTCTGATTGCCTGGTTTCAACACTCACCGAAAGCAAAGGAGTCTCAACGACTTCCCGGAGTTTCTCAATCTGCTCTTTACACCCACCAATATCAGAATAGGTGACATCAGGCTTTTCCTCGACTTGCATCATCGTAACAGAAGCATCAATTTTTGGCGGCAGTGGAATTTGTATTTGATATTTTGTGCGGTCGACACTATAGAAATAAGCCGGAAAATACGGGAAAATCACGCACATTGCTCACCCAACACGCATGCCCTCCTCGATGTCAGTTGCAGCAACACGGTCGCCAAGTCCAACAACAAACTTAGCAATCTGCTTGATGTTGATAACGTATTTATCTTGTTCGTCAGCTCCTTTCTGGCCTTGCACAGCACCAGCGGGGTTGACAGCCTTGGCCGCTGCGGCACGCTTGGGGTCCATTGGGATAATCTTTGTACACCGTGCAACTTGCAAAGGGTGTTCCTCACTCATGCGTTGGCGGTCTGCGGCAAGGTCCCATAGGTTAGGCGAGGCCAATCCAGTGTCAGATTCTTTAACACCTAGAGAGATATTAGGCGATACGGACTCCTGAAGGAATCGATCCATGTACCAAGCGTTTCATTTATGCGTTTCTGGATATCCTTGATATCTGATTCGACTGTCTTAAGTCTCTGTGCATATGGACCTTGTCCCTGTGGAGACCAGATTTAGGAAGGAGTCCTCGGAAGAGACAGAGACAGACAACATACGTATGTCTTGAGAATCTGAATATCATTGTCATCAAGAGCTATGTAAGACACTTGAGTAGAAGTACATGCTGAGAAGCAGATCACAAACCGACTATCTTCTCGTCGGGCTTGTCGTCTACTTTCTTCTCGTCTGTGTGAGGTATAAGCAGTGTCCAAAGACGCGAAGTTGGAGCCTACACTTTTCCCAGTCGCTGTATGGGGAGTCAGTATGTCAAAAAGCAGGACAGCAGGCAGCAACTCACGCTTTCGGTGGCATTGTGCTGGAAACAAATGACACTCTAAGAAATGACTGGCCATTACGCGTCTAGTCATGTGACTCCATCGGCGTTGGCCGATCAGTCATTCACTCTGAGCTCGTAAGGAAAACATAGGCAATGGCTGGAGCTCTACCTAACGCGCGCAGGAACCTTTCCAAGATCAGAGATGAGGACCGTGAGTCCCGCTTTGGACAAGTATTTGGTGTTTCGGGCCCTGTCGTCATCGCCGAGAATATGGTCGGTGCCGCCATGTACGAACTTGTCCGGGTCGGCCACGATGAACTCGTAGGAGGTCTGTCTTGCCTCTTGGATGACTATCATAACTCATTCGTCTACAGAGGTCATTCGCATTGAAGCCGATAAGGCTACCATTCAAGTCTACGAGGAGACATCTGGAGTCACTGTCGGCGATCCTGTGTTGCGCACTGGCAAGCCTCTTAGTGTTGAACTTGGGCCTGGTTCGTTGCTCCACCACTTTTGCGTTTGTCACTCTGAACCTACCCAGGTCTGATGGGGAACATCGTTGATGGTATCCAAAGGCCTCTTCGAGTATGTCTCTGCCTTTTTCCCTTAATCTTGTGCTCAAATTACCAACAGTCAATCCAAGAACTTTCCAAATCCATCTATATTCCCCGTGGCATCAACACTGAAGCTCTCGACAGGAGTTTGAAATGGGATTTCAAGCCTGCGTCATTCAAAGTGTGTTGTACAAAGTCTAGTTATAACGTCACTCAACTCTTCCAGGTTGGGGACCACATCTCAGGAGGCGACATCTTTGGTGGTGTCTATGAAAATTCTTTGGTAGATGATCACAAGATTATGCTGTCTCCTCGAGCATTGGGTACAATTACTCATATCGCTGAGAAAGGAAGCTATACCGTCGATGTCTGTCTGATTCATTCTGCACCGCGTCCAAACCTGTATATTAATCATCGTTGATCAGGATATTGTCCTCGAAACTGAATTCGAGGGCAAAGTTTCGAAACACACCTTAATGCAACTGTGGCCTGTACGTGCTCCTCGGCCCGTGGCAGAGAAAAGGACTGCAGACTTCCCCCTACTTACTGGCCAACGTATCCTCGATGCTTTGTTCCCGTGAGTTCCGATTACCGTCTAGAGTGATTCTATCTATTTTGCTGAGCTATGGACTAGCTGCGTGCAAGGTGGCACCACTGCAATTCCAGGAGCATTTGGATGTGGAAAGACTGTTATTTCTCAAGCACTTTCCAAATTTTCCAACAGCGACATCATCGTCTATGTCGGCTGTGGAGAGCGTGGCAACGAAGTGTGTGACTTCCACGCTAGACGTTGCAGTTGCTTAATCTGATTTTGACAGATGGCCGAAGTACTGATGGAGGTAAAATTCCATGCACTTCCTTCATTTGAGGATTGAACTCTTTGAGTTAGTTCCCTGAATTGACCATGGAAATTGGTGATCGTCAAGAACCTATCATGAAGCGAACTACACTAGTTGCAAACACCTCAAACATGCCTGTCGCCGCCCGAGAAGCCTCTATCTACACAGGCATTACGCTCTCCGAGTATTTCCGTGATCAAGGAACCAATGTATCTATGATGGCCGATTCTACCTCACGTTGGGCCGAGGCTTTGCGTGAAATTTCTGGTCGATTGGCAGAAATGCCTGCAGACTCTGGTTATCCTGCGTACCTCGGAACCAAACTTGCTAGTTTCTACGAACGTGCCGGTAAGGTTGTCTGCCTAGGCAACCCGTCACGCCAGGGTACAGTGTCTATTGTCGGAGCGTCAGTTTAGTCCCTGCTTCGCCGTTGAGATATCGATTGAGTGATCCCATAGTGTGTCTCCCCCCGGAGGTGACTTTTCGGATCCCGTTACTTCTGCAACACTTGGTATTGTTCAAGTGTTCTGGGGTCTTGACAAGAAGCTCGCACAGCGCAAACACTTCCCCTCCGTTAACTGGTCTGTCTCATATTCCAAATATACAAAGGTCCTCGAGCCATATTATGAGACTACGGAACCCGGATTTGTGGAGCTGCGCACCAAGACCAAGGAAATCTTACAGAAGGAGGAAGACCTCGCCGAGATCGTGCAATTGGTCGGAAAGAGCGCTTTGGGGGAGAACGACAAGATCACACTTGAAGTAGCAAGAATGCTCAAGGACGACTTCCTACAACAGAACGGTATGAGTGAGTACGACAGGTATTGCCCCTTCTACAAGACGAGCGCGATGTTGCGGAACTTTGTGGGCTTCCATGATGCGGCAGTCCGGGCAGTCTCACAAGGCGACCTTACATTCGCACGGATAAAGGAGGCGACTGGTGATTTAATGTTCAAGCTCTCGCAGATGAAGTTTGAGGTAAGGGTGATCGTCTTCAACAATGCATTGTGCTCATTAATGGTTGTTTCCAGTCTCCTTCGCAGGGGGAGGCATCGATTAAGCAGAAGCTGGATGGACTATACAGCGAGATCCAGGACAAATTCCGACAGTTGGCAGAATAGATATGTATTTTACCTTAGTTACTGTAAACAGCATCTTTGTTTCAGATCGGCTGCGCATGCATGACGTGCCTCGATATTCTCAGTATATATATAATACCTTGTGTATACCCCACCGTCTTTCTATCTCCTCATGCTCTTCTTCATCCCAGTCCTTTTCGTCGTTGGCGGTTTAGTAGCAGCCAGTGTGACTGACAATGCTATTCAGCAACCTCTCGCTCTCCATTTTACTCATCATCACTGGCCCTCTAATGAAACTATATACGCGGCACTTAGCCATCATAAAGAGTAATTATACTTTACATTCCTTATGCCCCGCGTATCTATTCGTCCGCAGGTTTTCAAAATTGATCAAGGCCATTGATTTCGCGGGCAAGGTTGCATCGGTACTAAATGACACTTCTGCAGAGTGAGTATTGCAAGTGGGAAGCGTTGCTGTGAATGTGACCTAGGATAGTGTAACTTTTTTTGCAGTTCCAGACAGTGCTCTTCGTAGGCCGCGCAAACGTTATTTAGGGTACAAGCAGATTGTGTCATCAGCCCAAGGTTACGATCTTTCCGATGCTATCGCTCTTGTGGAAGAAATTCAGGCAACCGAGGATAGTAACGACGAGGACAAGAAGAAATCAAAAAAGTTCCTCAAAAAGCTCGTCAGAGCCATTCTTTCGTATCATATCCTTCCACATAGTCTTGACGCTCGACATCTCGCGAGGAACAATACTTTTGCTACACACCTCGTTCTCCCTGAGACATTTGGTGGCAGGCCACTCCGCATTAGGGTCGCACACAGTCTCATATCTCCGGTTCCAATCATAAACTTTTACAGCAAAATTATTAAACCTGACAACAACGCCTCAAATGGTTTGTACAGTAGTCCCTATTCTAACCTCGCTTACACTTTTGTCCAGGTATTGTGCATGTCGTTAATCACCCTCTTCTACCTCCACCTCCAGCCTTCCAGGATCTTTTCCTGGTGCCCTCGATGTTTGCTACATTTGTGAGCTGGCTTTTGAAGGTTGTGTCGGTCGTAATAACTCATCTAACAACCAGACTTCGGCAATTCAACGTACGGGCCTTACTGACCTATTGGATTTGCAGTATGAGCGCGGAGAGAAGGGCGAGAAAGGGTCTTTAATAGGGTCCAAAACTGTCACGGTCTTTGCGCCCACGAATCACGCTTTTGAGCAGCTTCCAAGGAAACTTAGACTTTTCCTTTTTTCTCCTATTGGCACGCGCACGCTCAAGAAGCTTCTACAGTATCATATCGTTCCAGGACTTGTTTTTCATACGGGTGAGTGTTTTTGTGCTCACTCGTATAACGGACCTTGAATCCGTCACACTTTTAGATTATCTGTTTAACAAGATTGACGGTAATGATCATACGCATGATGACTATCAGCGAAGGACCTATGATTTGTCCAAAGTTGGTGCTTTTGGTACCGACGTCTATCCTCTCAAGTATCGAGACAATTCCGACGGTTTCACCATGGCTTCGTCTTGGATTCGCTCGGCTGAGGGGGCTCAAGACGAGGACCGTAATGTAGCTGCGCCTGATCCATTCCATGGCCATGACTACCCCGAACCCATTGAATCATTCGATAAAGAGCTCTGCTCTGCTCTTGCCAATCACACCCTCCATGCGCATATTGAAAAATTCAGGTTCACTATCCCTATTCCAAATCCGCACCATCGACACGTCATTACGACCAAGTTTACTATCAACGGTCATCAAGTTGTGGTACCAGATGTCGTCGGCTTAAATGGAGCTGTCCATGTGATTGAACATTTACTGGATCCAAGGGGACATGCCCATCATGCACAAGCTAATTGGGAGGATTGGGAAGAATGGTTGCCTCAGTGGGCAACAATCGCATGATTAGTGAACATGTACATCAGTCTTTGATATTCTACGAGACATTGCAATTTCTATCTTGTTCGTCGCGTGTAACGATCACGGCGAGTTCTGCTTTACCTTTGCTGCAAGACGTTTGTGCACACGGGTCTTGCAATGTGCATCCCATTCTCGGCCTTCTTCTATCATGAATGGACGATCCGGATGGATAGTGCACACAGGACAGATTCGCTTTTGCCTGGCATTCAAGACCGAAATCGGACTAGCATGAGAACAAGTGAGAGCGTTCAATGTTTCGCAATCTGAATCACATACTCTGCAATTCTTTTTTCGATGTTCATCATCGTCTTTGCATTGTCAGACAGAGTAAGGGGGTCAGGTAAGTCCCCTTCAGCTAGAAAATCTATAGCGGGTGCGAGGCTAGTCAAACTAATGACCAGAGTGGCAACGATATCTACCTTGAGCGAGCTGGATACCTAGATCACGCACATTGTTGTTCCAATCCTCGCCAAGCACTTGACAGTCGAGCGTGATGAGAACATACACATGCTTGAAAGGAATTATACGTACTTGTAGCGTCTAAAAGATACGTCGGGACGAGCAACTCTTTTCCGTTGGCCATATGCACTGCCGGCAAGAGCTTGTTACGGATCCATGATACTTGCCTTTTGGCATACTGCCGTGTCGAAAGCTTCATATGCTCAACAGCAGCATCGAACATCGTTTCTGAAGGTTCAGGAGCGCAAAGATATTCATGGAATTCCTTGTAACCTGTGGTGTAGCTTGTAAAAGGGGGGGGGAAGGATATGCCATGTTTACATACCAATAGACTGATATATTCCGAGGGTATAGTCAGTCTCGACGTTACCGGAGATATTATCTTTGACTGTGCTTGTCGCGATTTGACGCATAGCACGAATTTCTGTCAAAAGGCCTCGCTAAATTTACATCAACAGGCAGCAAGTACTGTGCAAACGCTGCACACGATCGAACCTCTATCATTGTATCCACGCGCTCATTTAATCTGTTCTCAAGGACAGACTGCTCAGCATGTAACCAGAAACAGAGTGTGCGAAACCTGACAGTACTTGAGAATCTAATCAAGGGAAGAAACCGAAATTGATGAACCTTGGTTTGCATGCAGACGGATCTTTAGTCTGCTCAAGCATGATTTCACTGACGAGTCTGCCTGTCTCCGTGATCACTTTCAGACTTCGTAGAACTTTACGCGTGTCTTTCCAATGCCAACGGTTTGCTACGACGGGATCGAGGACCGACAGGAGGCTGTGGAGTTTGTAAGCTGCGTCAGGGTCCGACGTTGCTGATGGCGGATGTTCAGGGAGGGCGTCAAAGAGAGCAAGCAGGTCTGGACTAAGGGAGCCAATTGTGTCAGCCAGGTGTTGGCTCATGACGGGATGTTGTGGAGGGACTTTTGCATTGGAGTCAACAGAAAGGCGATTAGGGAATATAAGATGCTGCATCCAGTACGAGGTGCCTCCGACGACTATAGGTACTTGAACGCGTCTGTGTGTTTCGTCAATCTGTGGACGAACGGGGTTCAACCTCTTGATCCATGGCGAGAGTAAAAAGCAAGCAGACCTCTTTCAGGGCATCTTGTACCCATTGTCCGACGACATATTGTTCGCCGGGTGACTTGAATCCCATCAATACATGTTCAACACCTTGCCGTTCTTCTTCAGGAATCTTGTTCGTTATGACATCCATCCCTCGATATACTTGCATCGAGTCGGCATTGATGATCCTAGCTCCGCGCCAGCCATCTTTACGAGTGCTGTGACTAAGATGAAGAGCAAGCTCTATAGCAAAGTTGGATTTTCCGACTCCTGTCGTTCCACATATTGCGATCAGTGGCCGTACGCTCATCAAAGGAAGAGAAGCGTGTTTACCCTCGACGAAACTACCAAACAATTGTCTACATTAATGTTCATTCGAAAGACAGAGTCGCTGTAAAATTCCAAATAAGCCACTAATTGGTGATAAAGGACCTAATCCAGACAACTTCTAAATCAACCTATACACTGCTAGGGCTAGAACCTGATTCCTTTGCCAGGGTAGAAATAATTCACTGGGTGCAGGGAAAGAATGCTCTTTTGCAAAACAATGTAAAAACAGTGTAAAAATAATCTAATTGATTTCAAAATTTTTGTCAAAACCATAGAGAAAATATGATTGTTCAGTCCTGGAGTCACATGACAGGGCTTATGTAATCATCAAGTCCTCTCAGTTTGACCTTTCCTATGGAAGGTCTTTTCATTGGCTACAACATTTCTTTCATGGTTTTGACAAAAACATTCAAATAAGACCTTGAAATCAATTTGATTGTTTTGCAAAAGAACATTGTCAGTGATTCTTCCTTGACCCGAAAAAATATTGGCGTGAGAAAGAGTACGGGATGTTTATTTGACAATGTATATCCATTCTTCTCCATGTCTACCCAACTGCGAGCAGCGAGAGTAACGCTCGCGAATCTCAAGCCAGCTCCAGGTGCCCAGCACAAGGTATCCTTTTATTTTTCCTTCTTTGTGAGACAAAAACATTTTCAACTCTTTTGTAGCAAAAACGCGTTGGACGAGGTCAAGGTTCCGGATACGGAAGGACAGCAGGGCGAGGATCCAATGGTCAAAAGTCGCGTTCAGGCCCAGGCATAAAGCCCGGATTCGAGGGAGGTCAAACGCCCATCACCAAGCTCTTCCCAAAGCGGGGTTTCATCAACCAGTACGTTGGGGGCATTCTATGACGTTGGTGGGTTACATATACTTTTATAGGAATTCAAAGACGTGGGCGCCGGTGAACCTGGACAGAATACAACATTGGATAGATCAAGGACGATTGAGTAGTTCGCCTCTACGACCGATTACTGCGCGGGAGCTGCTGTTGAGTGGATGTATCCACGACGTCCACGACGGGATAAAAATTCTTGGAGACGTGCGTTGCTTTTTTTTTCTTTGAAACTTGAAAGGTGCGAGTAGATGACTGTGGAATTAGGGTGCGCAACATTTCAATACTCCAATATACATCAAAGCGTCGCGAGCATCCAAGAGTGCTATCAAGGCGATTGAGGAAAAGGGAGGCAAGGTTGTCTGCCAGTACTATAACGCCTTGGCTCTTCGTGATTGCGTCAAAGGTCGGACAGACAGGACGGCTGCAGCACCTACTCGCCGTGAAGATATTGGTATGCCTGTTGGTTTTTTTTCCCCTTTCGTTGCTCACGTTTGAGTAGTTTGGTATGGCAAATACCATAATAGAGGGTACCTGTCACCTCGAACGCTGGAAACACTCGGGAAGATGCCGTTTGTAGAAGAGAGATGGAAATTGTTGGCGCAACAACTGGGGGCGTGGAAGAAGCAGGATTTTGATGTACAAAAGAAAAATTAATTAAGTTTTTAGCCTATCTGGAGATATACTACGACTGCGGGAGCGAAAAGGGGACGGTGAGCGAGAGGGAAAGTAACGTGTGCTAGTAGGAGAAATGCTACGGCTCCTTGGTTCGCTGCCGGCGTCGCTCTTTGCCTGCATTGCATCGAGAAGGCGACTTTTTCGAGGGCCCAAGTCGCCATTCTCTTCAAGTACTTGACGTTTGGGCAGGCGGGGCAGGATGATGTCGCAGACTCTCTCTTCAGTGAGGAGGGCGTAGACAAACTCGTCCATAAAGGTGAGGGAGTAGCCGGCTATGAAGAGAGATGAAAGCGGGGCGTGAGGACAAGAAAGGACATACTAGAGTCGCGTGCACGGAGTTTGCTATAGTCTTTCAGGATGGGTTCCAATATTTCATAGACGTCGACTGGAGGAAAGGTGAGACGGACGTAGAGGGCGGCCAAGGCACGGAGGTATCTGGGGCAGATGAGTGGGAGGAATGGGACAAGGAAGAAAACTTGCTTAAACTCGTCTGCACGGAGGTATTCGATGAGGATCTCCTTGTCTGGCTGGATCTGGAGGAGCTTGAGAAGGAGGCATATGAAAGATGTGGGGCGCTGGTTTGCGTATACACCGCCGATATATGTGAGCTGGATGGCGTTGTCGATGAGGGACTCGGCTGGAGAGGGGTCAGTTGTTGGTGGGGGTGGAAGGGAGATGAGGACCGGTGAGGGCAAAGCAGTGTTCCTTCCAATAGCTAGACTCGTATATGCGGTTACGAATTACAGTTTCTACGAGGAACTGAGGGTTCTTGCCGTGGATAGCGAGTGCGCCTGTGACGGTAGTGTTAGCCATGGGTACATGGGTCACGTGCGCCTGTTACAGTAGTATTAGCCATGGGTACATGGGTCATGTGCACCTGTTACAGTAGTATTAATTCGTGGCTGGTAAGTGGTGTGAAGTTGGGAGCGGTGTGAAGGCTTTTGCGTGGGTTGCGGGAAAGAAAATTTATTTCTTGAGTCCTGATGTTCTCAAGGGCCGGCTCTCCTCCTGAGAGAGAGAGAAGCCAAGACTCAAGCTAACTATGAGGGACTACTTAAGTGGGTATAAGTAGAGAGATTGTGTTGGGAACAAGTAAAGTAGAATGGAATATAATGGAATAGAGATGGTGGGAGGGGCAAAAAAGATGCATGCTGTAATGTAGGCATATGAGTGATTATAGGTAGGCACTGTGAGTGCAGTGTGAGTCGACATGTAATTAAATGTTTTAATGCTTACCTGTGAGTGCAGTGTGAGTCAATGGAGACATCCTCAACTGCACTTGCTGGTCTATATAGAATTGGGAACAATGAAAGTGGCCAGTGACAGAGATGTGATATGTAAAGGGGGGAGTGTAATATTAAAAGGGATAAGAGACAAAGGCAGTGATTCAAGCTATGCCCAAATTAACCCCAAGCAACCCCTCTACTCCTACTTGCCTGATCCATTAATTTGTGGCTGGTAAGTGGTGTGAAGTTGGGAGTAGTGTGAAGGCTTTTGCATGGGTTGCAGGAAAGAAAATTTATTTCTTGAGTCCTGATGTTCTTGAGGGCCAGCTCTCCTCCTGAAAGAGAGAGAAGCCAAGATCAAGCCAATGCAGTAAAGCTATAAAGAGCCAGAGGTTTGAAAGGAGCTAAGTGAGTGTAGGCCAAGTAAAGGAGGGAAGAGAAGTGAAGAATGCAAATTGGGTCATTCTCGATGTAGAGTTTGTATGAGTCACTATGCCACCAACCCAAGAGCTGGATTTTGTAGTCCAAGTATCCTGCAGCTGCTGTGGTGGATGTGGCTCCATGCCTGAAGCTGTGGCCAGTATAGAGAGCAGGATTAAGACCTGTGAGAGATAGCACTTCTCTGATTATTGTGATAAAGTAGTCATAAGAGAGGGCTTTGCCATCTGGCTGCTCAAACAAAGGGGCATTGCTGTCATGTGAGAGCTTGGTGAACAAGGCTTTAAGGGCCATGACTGGACAAGTGGGGTGGCTGGGTACTGCAGCCACCATGATCATAACCCCTTTTTAGAAGGGGTCAGTTTTGAAGGCTGGCAGCATGAGCCTGACATGTGTGGCATGATTAATGGAGGGAAAGAATTGTACTGCCCCCTGTGAGAGGTTGAGACTGATGCTGTATTTGCCACCCTTCCCAACTGTGAACTCCCCACTGCAGAGTAAGCCTGAGTATGCCAGGCAACAGGTGGCATAAACTGCTCTGTGACCCAGTGTGGTGTCTGGTTTGAGATTTGCAAGGAGGGAAGTGAGGATGGGCAGAGTGATGGGCTAAACAGGCTTGCAGTTGCACTTGCCATGGTAGTGTTTAATGCCATGGATGATGTACTAGATGAGCAATGACTTGACTGCTGAGAATGAAAGGTTGGCATTGATGTGTAGTGAGTGGATGGCTGCCAGGTAGGCTTTAATTGTTTTGGGTTAAACTCATCCACTGAGGCTTGTAACCCATGAGAGGATGACTGGCTGGGAGGCAGGAAGGATTGAGCCATTGGTGTTATACAGATTGTTGAGCTGAATATGGAGAATGAATTGTTTTTGGCCCATTGAGTAGGTGCATCTGGTGCTTGATATGAGTCCATGCCAAAGGTAAAAGGCAACAGTCACAGGGTGCTGGTGGTTTTGATAATACCACCAGCTTGGAGGTGCTTCAAGGCAGGTTCCTTATTGAGCCAAGGGGCAATTGTGAATATGTGAGAGAAGAAAAAACAAGAGGCAGTATCAGCAACAGAATTTTCAGTGAAGGATAACTACTTAGAAGAAAAGGAGAAATCAATGCAGCAGGCAAGGATTATCAACTGTTGCACAAGATTCATGGTTGGTTTGGACCTAATTATTTTGTTGCAGATTGCATTAAATACTGTGTCATTGTTGATGTGAAAGATGACATAAAAACCATGCAGGGCCTCTCCCCAGCACAGGATGGCATAAACAATGGCAAACATTTCCTTTACCTGGATATGTTTATGGCAAAGGCAGCAAGGACAGTGTGTGAAGAACCATTCCATGCCAAAGTGGCTTCCCAGGCCTTTCATGCCACTTGCATTGGTGAAAATGTTGACTGTGCACCTCATGGGTGTGATGAGGCATATGCCATTCTATCCAGGGGTGACTGTGGACCATCACTTGATGTTGTTGTATGCTGCTTTTGTGATATGCTGAGACATGAAGTGAGACTTGGGAAACATTGCCACCATGTCATAAAAACCCCTGAGAAAAGTGCATGTGGCAGGGCCCCCACATGTGCCCATAAGCCACCTAAGTGGCAATGTTGTGGAAGAGAGTATCAACAGTGGACAAGATGGCAGTAGCTGACTTAAGGTTGACACAGCTCTAATTTACTGACTAGTCACTAGTGAAGTCAAGTTTTGTGCCAAAATGTATTATTTGCATTAAAGTATTTACAAATGAAGTGTCAGAATAATCTTGTAAATAGAATGCCCATGCTGCTATATTAAGTGACAAGGGTACATGAAGAAGGGAGGGGACCAAGAAGCTTGGGTGATTGGCACATGGTGCAGTGTTGAGGTGCAGTGGAGGTGAGGGGAGTGAAGGATCAAGAGGTAGCAGATAGCAAGAGCTGGTGGATGGGAAAAGAAAACCCAGGAGCCACAATAGTGACCTGCCCAGCCCCTGGCCTAATCCTTATGCTGATGCTTGCCATGCTCTGCCTTCCCACACATGGCACATGTGTGCAGCAACCCCGGGCAACCCCTCTCCTCCTTTGCCATCACGTGAAGATGGACTTTGACAGTGACGTTCACCGACGGCGTAAGTTTTTCCAAGAACTGGCAGACTTGGGCTGACGATTGCACAGTTAATCCACTCACAAATGAATTTGTTCTCGTCTCGCCTCACCGCACAAAGCGACCATGGCTCGGCCAAATCGAGCCCGCCCAACCTCAACATCTCCCCGCCTACGATCCCGCTTGCTACCTCTGTCCAGGCAACCTACGCGCCGTCGACCAGCACAACCCTCTCTACACCCACACCTTTACCTTTCCAAACGACTTTCCCGCTCTCCTCCCTTCCCCCGTCCCCAGCCTACCCACTTCCCCCCATCCCCTCCTCGCCGCTCACCCCGTTCACGGCGCCTCTGATGTCCTCGTCTTCCACCCCAGCCACAACCTCACCCTTGCCAGGCTCCAGCTAGCAGACATACACCGCATCATCGCAGAGTGGATCGCAATCTATCGCCTCCGCGGCACCCAGAACGGCATCAAATATGTCCAGATCTTTGAAGTACTTTCCCCATCGCCCCTCTAACTTGTGCTCACTCCCACAGAACAAGGGCGCCATCATGGGCTGCTCCAATCCACACCCCCACGGCCAAGTCTGGTCCTTGTCCGAGATCCCCACCCTCCCCGCAACAGAGCTCGCCTCTCTCCGCCGTTATGCTGCTTCTGATCCTCCCCCATCCCATGCCCCCCGCGGCCCAGACGGTGTGTCCCACTTGCTCCTCTCCTCTCCAGCTCATCCCCCCTAGGCCGCCCATGCCTCTTGTGTGAGTATGCCCACACAGAGCTTGCCCTATCCCCTCGTGTCGTCCTCACCAACGACCACTGGCTCGCTCTCGTCCCCTGGTGGGCCGTCTGGCCATTCGAGATCTTGCGTAAGTAACAATCTCTCAACCTTTCCATCCCTCCTCATCCATCCAGTCTTGCCCTACAAACGCCATATCCCTTCAATCGCCGAGCTCTCTCCCCAAGAACAGTCCTCCCTCGCCCAAATACTCTCAAAAGTGACCATCAAATACGACAACCTCTTTTCCTGCTCATTCCCCTACTCGATGGGCATACACCAACGTCCCATCCCAAACCACCACCACGACGTCGCTCACTTGCACTTTCACTTTACTCCCCCTCTCTTGCGAAGTGCCACCGTCAAAAAGTTTATCGTTGGGTCAGTCCATCTCACTTGCCTTGTCCCCTTCTCACATCTTTCAAAGCTTCGAGTTGATGGCCGAAGCACAACGTGATCTCACTCCAGAGCAGGCGGCAACTAGACTCAGAGAGTGTTCCGAGACGCACTACCTAGACCAGTAATCTACTTGCCATCAATCTGTAGCCACATGCTCCAATATGCCCTTTCTTCTTCGCTCCCATCGAATTCCCAATTGATTTTTTTGATTTCTGCAAATCCCTCCTTTACTTTTGGCTCTTCAAAATTGTCCCGGAATCCAGTAAACCCCATATATGGTACAAGTTCTCGTTTAGCCTACCAAGTCGTCAGCAACGATCAATCTGTCTCGCATTCCATACCTCGCTAGCAGAAACCGATGGCGGTAGGTTGAAAGCTCGGTAGAGATTGTTGTGCCATGCGAGCTCTATCGAGCCACTGAAATAAAAACATCTGCCACACATTAGCCCTCTCTTGTCAAAAATAATCATCACACACCTTGCTGGAACATTCGCTTCTTTGGCAATGTCCAGATAAAATCGACGAGTTGCAATGTCCCGGTTTGTGTTGTCTAGAAAAACATCAGTAAACTGTAATACTAGACTAGAACCGTTCTGACCGACGACACAACTCTTTCCCTCCTCCAGAGCCTTT
>QLON01007610.1:0-103174 GCA_003313675.1 Termitomyces heimii
GAGTTTAACCAGAGAGGGAGGACATGATCATTGCTCGCCTTGGTATCAAAAGAGAGTCGATGGTCGTCAACAACACATCGTTCTCAGGTGGATCAGTCACACGGCGATACCTTGATCAGCCTCTATTCCATTTAAGAACAAGACGGGATCCGTTGCATCTGTTATATCTGTAACAGATGGAAGGCCGAAAATGCAGAGTGGTTGGGATGCGCGGAAGGAAATCAATATGATCTTGTGATCAAATCGTCAACAAACACGCAAATATCGCGTTTCTCCAAAATAGGCAATCGCCTCTCATCCTAACTGTGCACTTCGCGGGGCTCGTTTGCCAACCATGGAGCCCAGTCCACACCTGGGCACCACATCCGACTTGGAAATACGCGCCGGCAGGATAGCAGATCCTAACATAGGTAGGTCGCTGTCGCTGCCACCCGTAATTAGGTGCCCAAGCACTCATTAATACTTTCACTCCTTGCTAGACCTTAAAACGAAGCATGCAGTTGCTGCAGAAATACGCGAGATGATCGACACAATTCGGGACATTGAGTCGATACGGGCGATTCCCGTTCTCATCCCAGCTATACTTGACCTCCTGCGAAACGGCGAAGTGGTGCTCCAGAAGGAGACTATCGAATATCAATTTCGTCGACTTTTACTCGAGATTATGAACCGGCTTCCTGTCAATGAGGCAGTTAGGCCTTATGTCCCACAGATATACACTTGCATGCTGCAGATACTCCGGAGAGACAACGAGGAGAACGGTTCTCTGGCGTCCAAGACTCTTCTCGACTTTACTCGTAGCTATAGAGCCCTCACAGAAGACTTGTTGACTGAATTCCTCGCCATATTCAAGGAAGGCTTGCACAGCCTAAATGAGGTCGTGATTAACGCCTTTTCCGAAGATTCGGCACCCCTCGAACCCAACGTCATGTCTTTGAGTATACGAAGCTTTAAAGTGCTCGGCGAGATGGCCATGATCATCGTCATCATTTCTCAGATACATCGGCAAATGGTTTCACCTCATATCCATGCAACAATTCCACCTGCATTCGAGGTTCTTGCACTCCAGTCCCCTGCGCAACAGAAGGCACGTGAAGACTATGAAGCGATGGGCGGAATTTGGTCTGGAATATCGCTTTCCATAAAAAACGCTGCTGCGTATTCCGACTTTCTCCACTGTCAGATCAAGGTATGCATAGGATTGAGTCCTTAACCTAGCAAATTTGTTTGATATCGCGCAGGTTTTGTCGTATGTTGCATATGTCACGAGGTTTTCTGGAGAACCTGATGAATCGGCTTCCGAAACTCTGATCCTTATTGCACTGCGTATGCTGCAAGATTGTCCACCGAATGGTATCACTTTGCGAAAGGTCTCGACTGCTTTTGCTTGACCCAAAGTCGTACTGATGTGTGGTCACAGGAGCTCATGGTTGTCTTTCGCCATCTCATGGGCCTCAGTGCCCGCAAGGCACTTTTGCCCCACCTCGATAAACTTCTTGATGAGGACGTTTTGCTTGGAAAGGGTGTTAGCAGTAAAGAGATACTCAGGTATGAATAACGTTATTGACTGCCAAGTAATTTCGTACTGAAGATAGATCAGGGCTGTTGTGTATAGTGCTATCGCTGATTTGGTGCATCATATCCGAAATGAGCTAACACCGCAGCAGCTCGCACGGTCTGTCCACGTCTTCTCCAAGATAATCCATAATCCCGCTCTTGGAAATAATCTCCATACGATGTCGGCCAAGATGTTGTTTGGGTTGACTGAGGCTATTGTCGCAAAAGGTGATGAAAAAGAAGCTGCACGGCTTGTGTCATCCATGTTTGAAACATGCCTGGAACGCTTGGAAGCTCTTGCCCTGATACAAGACGAGGTCACTGCGAGTGCTGCGCTACTGAAGGAAAACAGCGAAGCAGTGATTATCGACTGTGCGTTTGTCGAGAAATTGCGGCCAGTGGGTGGCGCTATCTACGCAATGGAAAAGCCCGAGGAGTTTGTTCATGGTGAGATTTTGTACTGAGTCTAAACAAACATTGGTGACTTACCAGCCATTTAGAATCACGCCTAATGTTTAGAACCCTCTTGCATGGATTCCGTGTTTGCCTTGCAGCTATGAAGAAATGTAATGCTGCCCCACCAGATGGTGACATGTTCCTCCGTTTATTTGAAGGATGCATAAAGTGCATGTCACTCTTCGACCCCGATCCACGTATTAACGATCAAAACGATGCAATTGACTGGTTCGGACACACGCTTCTTGAAATGAACTTGCACGTTTTCCAGGAAGTGTGGACGGTTAAGATGGACTTTTTCTTCAAATGTGCTTCCAAGCGGATGATTCTCTTGAACATCTGCCAATTCATCTTTACTCGGGAGACTACATCCCCAATCCTCCTTGCCGTTGTACTCAGTTATTTGGTAGATCGACTTCATCTCCTTGGAGAATACGATGATATGACTGCCGCTGCTACCATACGATTGTTCAAGATGGCTTTTGGTGCCGTCACTGCATACGCAAGTACAAATGAGGTCATTTTGAAAACACATCTACCCAAGCTCCTGATGGACTGTTTTCCGTTAGCGGCAAAGGCTACCAAGCCGACGAACTACTTCCATCTGCTTCGCGCACTTTTTAGAGCTATCGGTGGTGGTGGGGGTAGATTTGAGTTGCTATACACTGCTGTCCTACCCTTGTTGCCCGAGATGCTGGATAGCCTCAATCGCCAACTAATGGCTTCCGAGGGCCCCACGCGAGATATGATCGTTGAATTGTGTCTTACGGTCCCGTTACGCCTAACCCACCTCCTTCCTCATCTTAACTACCTCATGCAACCTTTGGCTCTTGCCTTGCGAGGTGGCCCAGAGTTGGTTTCGCAAGGCCTTCGAACTCTTGAGCTCTGTATCGACAACCTTACTCCTGACTTCCTCGATCCGACTCTCAGCACAGTCCTCCGTGAGCTGATGGAGGCTCTTCATGGTCATTTGAAGCCTTTGCCTGCAAATCACCATCCTGCCCATACCACCATTCGGATATTGGGAAAGTTGGGTGGACGGAATCGTCGTTTACTGACGAAGGAACCAGCTCTGAGATATCGCCAACACTCGGAGCTGGCCAAGGTGGCGATTACTTTTGGAGCATCAGGAGAGAGATTGGATTTAGGTCCGATCATGTCTTTGGCTTGCCGGACGCTTTCGAAGGGGTCGTCATTTGATCGAGGCTACTCATACACTCTGTTGGAGAACTGTGTGACAGTTATGCTTCATGAGGTCAGTATATATAACCACTCAGGTATCCATTGACGAAATATTTTTTCAGGGTATTTCGGGCCAAAATCTGGAAGATGTCTTTATACAAGGGATGGAAGGTATCTTTGATGGATTGAATATCCCTGACCTTCAGCCTCGAGCCGAATCATTCCTCCGGAAGGTTGCACAGTATGCTTTTGAGGTCGAGGTTCGGCGTAACCATTCCCGTGGGTCGGGAGGCCGAACAGCGATCAGCGGGCTACTCTCGTCGTTCCTCGACTCCCTTCCTTATGGTCTTGCGCGTGACCAACGGGCTCAAGCCAAAGCTGCACAGTCTATTTTTGTGCTTATTTTGCAAGACTTTGTCGCACCCAGCAATCCGAATGTCACGTCGCAGGACATCATGGGCATATTGCATCAGATAGCGAACCGGATTACAGGATTATGCCTTGAAGACTCGTGGGTTCACAAAAGTGCTGGATGCCAAGGCATCAAGAATCTTTCTTCTATTCCGACCTATGGAATAAAGTGGGTCATGGATCGTGAAATTGACCTTATCCGGACCCTTCTTCATGTTTTGAAGGACCTTCCTCGGGACCTCCCTCGAGATGTAAATGAAGTTACCGACCTTCTTCTCAGCGTGCTCCGAATTTGCACATCTGAGCTCGAATTCCACGGAGACAACGTAGGCCTCGCAAGAACCAAACTCATTCATCTTGTCGGCTTGTTTTCTCCCGAGCTGCAAAGTTCGAATTCTGTCGTTCGACAGGCTGCTCAGTCCTGTATAGAGTTTTTGGTTTCGTTGAGTGGACGCCCCGCCGTTGACCTCTTAATGCCCCATCGAGAGCGTACTGTAACGGGCATCTACACAAAACCTCTCAGAGCTCTTCCTTTCATGAAGCAAATCGGAATGATGGAAGCGATCCGTTATTGTATCAGCCTGGACCCTCCGCTCGTTGAATTGAATGACGAACTACTGCGGCTCCTCCACGAGACACTTGCTTTAGCGGATGCCGAAGACAACGCCCTCCTGGGGCGATCGCCAGGCCGTCAGAGTGCCCTTGAAGTTGTTCAATTGCGTGTCGCCTGTATCAAGCTTTTGACAGCTTCAATGCCTCTCACTGATTTTTTCCAACGCCAGGCTCAAACAAGGCAAAGGTGAGTTTTCGCATCATAATCGATTGACTGGCTAGTGATCCTGTCCAGGGTGACGAGTTTGTACTTCAAGTCTTTATACTCCCCCTCGTCCGAGATCAAAGACGTTGCACACGAAGGACTTCGTATGGTTCTCACTCACCAAAGTCGCCTCCCGAAGGAACTTTTGCAAACCGGTCTACGCCCTATTTTGATGAACCTGGCTGATCCTAAACGGCTGTCGGTTCCTGGCTTGGAAGGGCTTGCTCGCCTCTTGGAGCTACTTACCAATTATTTCAAAGTGGAGATTGGACACAAACTGCTTGACCATTTCCGGATCGTTGCCGACCCCGCGATGCTCACCGTGCCTCTTACAAATAATGAAAGCATCACAAAACTAGTGCGACTGGCAAACATCTTCCACCTTTTACCTTCCGCTGCGAATATCTTCCTTGAGAACCTTGTCAACTCAATCGTGCAAACTGAATCTCAAATGTGCCTTTCAAACCAAAGTCCTTTTTCTGAGCCGCTAGGAAAATATCTTGACCGGTTTCCAGTCGATGGAATTGACTTCTTCATGCGTCACCTTACTTTCCCGCGGCATATGAGGACGCTGCGGAGCATTCTTGAGGCTAAAGTTGCTCCTAATCTTGAGCGTGAGTTGGCTTCTAGGACATCAACTATTGCTACGGACTTTCTTCGAGGACCTGGAGACAGTTACACACTCCCTGCAATGCTTTTGTTCCGTGATTTCATACGTTTGATACCAGGTTGGTTGGCTGAGAATGGCTATGTCATTGATGCTCTACTTGGCGTATGGCACTTGGAAATCTCTCAGCCTGAACAAACTGCTGTTGCTGTCCCGGAAGTTGTACAAAGACACAGTATCATGCTCGATATTTTCGTTGAGGCTTTGAAGCAGTCCCCTCGCATCGATCTCGTTTTTGAAATTGTTGCTATATTCACTCGTAACCTAGGGATGGATCTCGTCCGTATCACCAACTTTCTTTATCACCATGTTGCTCTGAGTGAAGATGTTACCTTCCGACGTAATATCTTGATGCGTTTCCTCACCTGGTTCCGTGACCCGTCATATTCTTGGTCACATAAGACTCAATTCATCCGCTATGTTGTCACTCCAACTTTAGTTGTTCATGCTACTCGTCCAGCACCCCGCGAACAATTGCTCGATCTGGCCTTTATCAATCAGATGCACCGTAACATTTGGCGTCCCATCACCGATTCCGACAATTTTGCTGAGGCAGATGACACATTTAAAATTGAGGTCCTCTATCTCACTACAATCCTTGTCCAATATTATTCTGAGCTCCTTGAAGATGACAAGAAGGACGTAATTAAGTGTGCCTGGCATTTCATCCCGTTGACTGAAGATATCCTCGTCAAACAAGCCGCATATCTTCTTGCTGCTCGCTTCTTTGCGGTTTTCCCGTCACCACAGAAGTTTATCTTACGTGCTTGGACAGGTCTTCTCCGTTCTCCAACATCTGAAGGGAGGGCCAGTGTTCGTCAGGAAGCTCTAGCAACTCTTGCGCCCTCCCTTCCCCGTGCAGATGCCACCGAATCCGGCCACCCTCAATGGGCCAAAACCACACGTAGACTCCTAGCCGAAGAAGGCATCGCGCAGCAGATCACCATATATCACTTGATTGTCAAACAGCCTGACCTGTTCTATCCAGTCCGTTCACTTTTCATCCCCCACATGGCCAATTCAATCACAAAACTGGGCATGTCCACAACTGCGACCCACGAATCACGACTGTTATCTGTCGATCTTCTGCAAGTGATTTTCAACTGGGAAGAACAAGCAACCCAGGCAATCCAATCCACGGCCTCCACCACGGATCAAAACAGAACAGATCTCTTCTGGTTGACGCCGCTCGGATACCGAGAAAATATGGTTAGCTACCTTGTCAGACTCTGTTGCATACCACATGAGCCAAGCGCAAGAGCAACTCTCATACCACGTGCCCTGCCTTTGTTGCAAAGACTTGTTGGTCCCAAAGGCTGGACAGATGTGACTGTTGGTCTTCGATTCTTTTCACGAGCACTTGAACAGGTATGGGTGATCTTTCCTTTTCGTTCAGAGTCTGAATAATCATAATCCATCAGAATGAACTTTCCAACGAACAAGCACTTGCACAAGCTCTCGCATCCGCAAAAGTTCTACAAGTCATTGCAGGGGAGCAAATTGATTCCTGGTTTATGACAAACGCTCCAATATTGCAGAAACTCGTTCGAAAAGGATTGGTCACAGAGGATTATGGGCTAAATGAGGCCCTACATCCCGTGTTCGATCAGCTCATTAGACTATTCCCCCTTCCAAAAGAAGACGACGAGCAATCTAGCGAGTTATCTGATTTCCATACTTTCGTTTATACGGCGATCAACGATGGCCTACGCAACTCATCTGCTCTTCGGGGAACACTACTAATGCTCAAGTCAGTAGTGAAAGTTGTACCGGAACGAATCGACCCTTTTGGACAATCTCTCGGAAAACTCCTCAGCAAACTTGCTCGGGACCACACTCAGAGTGCCAGTATCTCTCCACCAGCGTTAGAAAATGGCGTCAGACTCCTCAAAATGATCATTGAAATCTGTGAGATTTCGGTCGCTCATCTCGGAGAACAACGTCGGGTGCTGCTCAGTACCCTTGTGCACCTCGTAGAGAAATCCAAAAGTATACCCCTTCTCCGTTACATACTAGACCTTGCTCGTACTTGGGCAAAGCCAACACCTGAACCTTATCCCACTATGAAAGAGAAGGCCAGTCTGTTGTTGAAGATGGCATCCTACGAAAGCCGTTCAGAACACATATTCCACCCATATCTCGAGCTCATTTACGAGATATATACGGAACCTGTTCTGCGACGGAGTGACCTAACCACACGATTGGAGCATTCATTTTTCCTGGGCTGCCGGGCAAAAGATCCTGTGCTTCGAGAAAAGTTTATAGATCTTCTAGACGTCAGTGTTCCGCGGTCCTTACTCAGCCGTCTAACATATGTATTTGGTGTGCAAAGTTGGGAACCTCTCGCCGACCATAATTGGATTTATCTTGCATTACACCTGATACTAGGGTCATCCGACATGGATGCTTCGACGACGTTCGACCGCAGATCCAACACTACAGATTCTCCTCCAATTTCCCGTCCCAAAATCCGTGCAATCATTCAGCCAGTCCAGCGACTTCTATTTCTCGACCCACAAGTAGCTCATGACACCTGGGTCGCTGTATTTCCGTCAGTTTGGTCGTGTCTATCACGTCGCGAGCAAGCCGATCTTTCTCTGCACCTCATCAACCTCTTGAGCAAAGATTACCACATACGCCAAGCTCACCTGCGACCGAACGTCGTCCAAACCTTGCTCGCCGGCATTCAAGCATGTTCCCCTTCAATGACCCTCCCCCCTCACCTCGTCAAGTTTCTTGCCAAGACATTTGGTGCCTGGTATATTGCACTGGAGATTCTCGGAGCTTCATTCGATCAGGTTAAAGACGACGATCCTACTGTGCGTGATTATGTCTACGACTCTCTCGCCGACGTCTATGCCGAGCTCGGTGAAGAAGACTTATTTTATGGAGTCTGGCGGCGCCGCTGCCTTCACCTGGACACAAACATCGCCCTCGCTTTTGAACAAAATGGAATGTGGGAACAGGCATCTCTTGCTTATGAGTCGGCCCAGAGCAAAGCTCGCGCAGGTTCCATCCCTTTTTCTGAATCAGAGTATTGTCTTTGGGAAGATCATTGGATTCTATCTGCTGAGAAGCTGCAACAATGGGACCTCCTTTATGACTTGGCTCGGAATGAAGGGAACCAGGAGTTGCTCCTCGAAAGCGCTTGGAGAACGGTTGAATGGGCGGCTCAGAGAGAGACTCTTGAGGAACAAATCAATCAGCTTCCCGAAACCCCGACTCCTCGTCGTAGAGTTTTTGAAGCGTTCGTGGCTCTTTTGAAGATGCCTGCAGCCTTGGAAAAGAACGTCGAGTTTACGAAAATCCTTGAGGACGCAATGCAGCTATCTTTGAGGAAGTGGATCAGCCTGCCACCGCATCTTTCGGCTGCACATGTTCCTTTACTGCAACACTTTCAACAATTCGTCGAGCTACAAGAAGCCGTTCAGATATTCGGCTCTTTATCTCAGACAAACGCGCAAAATCTGGAGAAGAAGTCATCGGAACTTAAGATGGTGCTTCAAGCGTGGCGTGAACGCCTTCCTAATCTGCATGACGACATCAGTATCTGGAGCGATCTCGTTGCTTGGAGACAAAACGTATTCCATTCTATTAACAACGCGTACATCCCCCTGATCTCTCCCCCAAATCAACCTCCAGCCAGTACAGGTACTAACAATACAACTTATGGTTATCGTGGCTATCACGAAACGGCATGGATCATCAATCGATTCGCTCATGTCGCTCGCCGTCACGACCTCCTTGATGTCTGCTTCACGTCTCTGACGAAAATCTATACCCTGCCCAATATCGAGATCTCAGAAGCCTTCCTGAAGCTCCGCGAGCAGGCGCGATGTCATTATCAAAAGCCCAATGACCTTCAGGCCGGTTTGGAGGTTATCAACAACACTAATCTAATGTTCTTCTCTGCGTCTCAGAAGGCGGAGTTCCACACCCTGAAGGGCATGTTCTATGCCCGGTTTGGTCGCAATGATGAGGCCAACCATGCATTTGGCCAGGCTGTTCAACTCGACATGAATCAAGCGAAAGGATGGGCTGAGTGGGGTCGTTATAATGATCGCATGTTCAAGGAAAATGGGACTGACCTTTCTCTTGCCGCTAATGCCGTCAGTTGTTACATGCAGGCTGCAGGACAATACAAGAGTGGTAAAAGTCGACCATTACTTGCCCGTATACTGTGGTTGCTCAGTCTTGATGACAATAACCTTACTGTCTCTCGAGCTTTTGATACCTACAAGGGAGATGCAGCATATTGGTTTTGGATTCCACTAATCCCCCAGCTCCTCCTGTCCCTTTCTCACCGCGAGTTCAAACAAGCGAAGTATGTGCTCATGAATCTGGCCAGAATTTATCCCCAGGTGAGTCTTCTGCAGTCCACATAACTTCTGTCGTTTGATGTATACTGCGGCAGGCACTGTTCTATCAAATACGCACGACTCGAGATGAGATGCTCATGTTCAAAAAAAATCAAGAGAAGATGCAAGCTGCTCGGGCAGCCACTGGTATTCCTCCTGCCCCAGATGTATCGCGCGAAAACGGCGAGGCCCCACAAACAACACCCGCAGCACCTCCAGATGTCAATCACCTGAGCCAACCACTGGCTCCAGATACCACAAACCAGTCACGTCAACCCGCGGAGCACGTTGATGAGATTCTTAACGTACTCAAGACCTCGTTCCCTCTACTGATATTAAGCCTGGAAACGATGGTTGATCAAATATCACACAAGTTCAAGCTGACGGCAGACGAGGACATTTACAGGAATATTTGTTTATTGTTGCAAGATGCGGTTCAGGTAAAATACTGGCGCCTTCTTTTACCTCAAGCGTGATTTCACACCTTCGCAGAATTATGTTGTGCGGATGAACTCGCCTGACGACGACGGACTTCTTCTGCAACATACCGTTGATACCATACTTCGAATGGCAGCTAACATACCCCACCCCGTCAGAGTGAGTTACTTCCAGCGTTTCTCGAACTTCTTTCAATTACTCGCAATATTATTCAGAAAGATTATGAGGATGACTTCTTGCACAGCAAGCCCAATCTGTATGAATATGTCCAGAGACTCCAACAGTGGCGAGATAGATATGAAGGTTTCCTGGACGCTCGGCCTCGCATTCAGCAGCTTGCAATGCTTAGCCATTACCTTACTGAATTCCAGTACAGTAAAGTTGATGAGATCGAAGTTCCTGGACAATACACAGAGGTTTGTACAACTTCCTCTGTAATTTTTGTGGCCTGAACATTCTTCATCAGGAAAAGGACAGCAATCAGAACTTCGTGAGAATTCAGAAGTTCGGTCCCAAAGTCGAAAACTGCCGTTCTAGCGGGGTATCTTGGAGGAGATTTACCCTCTACGGAAGCGATAATTCACGAATTGCTTTCGCGGTTCAGCTTCCTGGTTATCGACAGTATCGACGTGAGGATCGGGTGTCTCAGCTGCTTCGCACATTTAATAGGTACAGTCGACATCTTTTTAATTACAATTATCCTCTTACTGGCTTGTCAGCACTTTGAGCCGAAAAAAAGAGAGCAGAAAGCGAAATCTTCATTTTCATCTTCCGGCGGCCGTTTCATTCAGCCCCCTGGTTCGCCTGGTACAAATGGATGCCTCATACATTCCGTTGGGTGATATTTATGATCGACATTGTAATTCTATGGGAATTTCGAAGGAAGAGCCAATCCTGTACTCTGGTGAAAAGGTCAAAAAAGTTTTGAAAGAATTCCGACAATCGACTTCGCGACAGGTATAGTGTCAATACCATATCATTGATCAGTGCTATTCATCATTTGAACACCAGCTGACGAAAACAGAGTATTTGACACTGAAAAAAGACATATATGATGAAGTCACCGTCAAAATGGTCCCCGAAGACCTCATCACTCGTGTATGTCCTTACTGTGCATGGAATTGCGGTACTAAACCTCTGCTTCTCAGTATATGATTAGTACAATGGCAAACTCTGACGAATTGTGGCGAATGAGAAAACAGTTTACTCTTCAAATTGCCTCTACCGCCTTCATGACATATGTCCTTTGTCTTTCAAGCAGGCATCCTCATAGATTCCACGTTTCTTGCTCAACGGGATTGATTGCTATGTCAGAACTTTTGCCAGGTTAGTTGATGCGTGCAGCCTACCAGGAAATGCTGTAATGTCTTCTTTATGCCAGGTGTGTCAAATTTGATGCCGCTTTTTGCAACCAACGATGTTGTTCCCTTCCGTTTCACTCCAAACATGCAACACTTTGTGGGACCCATCTATATAGAAGGCTTGATTACTTCAGGCATCCTTGCTATTGCCCGTTCACTTACAGAGCCAGAGGTCAGGATTTTCTCTCTTTTGGTCCCCATCGATTGACCTTCGATTGACCATTTCATAGTTTGAACTGGACCAAAGTCTTTGTTTGTATAGCCGCGACGAGGTTAACTCTTGGATGGCTATTCGGAACCAAGCCTGGCAGACGGATGTGATGTTTAAACAAAGCGTGTCTGCAAATATTGACGGTGTTGTCAAACGAGCTGAAGGTATGGCTTGCAAGATTGAAAGAGAACAAGTTAGTGTTTTCTGGCACTTTTAAATTATTGCACTCATGTCATTTATCAAGGCCGTTAACAATGGAAATCTCGGGACTGTTCCAGTAATTCAAACTGTCACAAACCTTATTTCCAGCGCAACTAACCCTATTCAACTTGCGAAAATGGGAGAAATGTATCATCCATGGTTTTGATTCAATGTTATTTAAGTCCGTTATCGCTTGCTGTACCATATACATATGTAATCTCATTTACTTACCCCGTGTACATCTTTCACAAACAAACATGCAATCCAGTCCTGTTTACGAAACGATGTTCTCCACGATAAAGGTACATAGAATAAGACAACGGCGAAGAGGATGCTAAACGTGACGAGCATTCCGGACAAGACCTTCAGTTTGGCGAAACGCATTGATATGACCCTCACTTTCAACCATCATCTAGCGATGAACGATCAACACACAACTTGAGAAAGAATCAACAAATAAATGATGAACACACATCTTCCGCCATTGCATGTACGTCTGACCCAGGCCGATTGTACATCATGGCATTGGCAAACATAAGCATAATATCCCTCTGGTATTCCAAGGAGTTTCCAATGGACCCGTCTTTTACCCTCATCTTAATGGTTTTCAGGTCCATAGGCCGCTTGACAATTTCGTGATAGTCAGGAGCTTCGGAATTTTTGATGGGATTGTGAAAGATATTTCCGTTACGGTGCTGGGATATCTGAGAGTGAAGCATTCCAATCACAGCTTGGAATCGCTTATGCCCTTCAGAGCGAATACCAAGACGGCGCCCACGTCCGTGGCTTTGTCCTGCATGATCCAGATGTAGATTACGACGGAAAAGAATACAGCAGTGATTGTACTTACCTGTCTCGTCTTCGTCCACCGGCTCTGAGTCATCTCGTGCTCGCTTCTTATCACGAGGCGAGTCAACTCCCTCAATGAAGGACGCCTTACGCTTCCCTAGATCAACGTGTCAAAAGATGCGATAACGTTGGAAATTGTTTGATACCTTGCCCACGTCGGATTCCACCGAGTGTTGGTGAAGCATCTCGATCCGTTTCTAGTCTAGTAATTTCCTCTTGAAGTTCCTCAATATCTTCCATTTCGCCTTCCGATCCATCTTTTGCATTATTGATTGGACTCTCGAGTCTCTGACGACGAGCGTTCCCGCGAACTTGCACCTGTTGAACGGGAGACAAAGTAGACCGCCGTCGCCTTGTTGATCCTAAGGATCGTGAACAGTGTTTGAGAAAAGTGGACGTTATAAGACTTACGTCGCGAGGCAGTTAGTGGTTCTTCTCCAGAAGAGTCACCATCCTCCACTGCAACCTCGGACGCTGCCTTTGATTTATCTGGTGACTCACGTATTTCATCTTGAACAGGAGCCAATTCTTCTTTAAGACTGTCCAACATATGGAGTGTTTCTGGTGAATGAGAAGAGGGTTCCTTTCTTTTATTTCCTTCGTGCGTGAGCTCCTTAGATTCGACATTTTCCTGCACCTTTAGAGTCACTGGCGTCGTTGTACTCACTGCATTAACCACTTCGTTTTCGTCTGCGTCTTCTTCCTGCTCCTCCCGTACCCTATCCAGATCATTGACTATATGCTCCGCCTGGCCAGTTACTTGTCCATCTGTCGGGGTAGGCGAACATGATGCTGGCTTCGAAAGGTCGAAGGAAGGTTGATTGGCAGTTTCTGTTACCGTCTGTTCTCTCTCGATATCTCCTCTTGGTGCTACTTCCGCCGCAACAGCAGGGGATATATCAATTGGTGTATCTTGAAAGCCTATAGGCATCTGTGTTGGGTCTCCAGATTCTTCAAGTTGCTGTGGCAGACAAGCGGCAGCAGACTTAAAATTTGCCGGAATTTCCTTCGGAAATCAAACTTTGAGTTGGAATAATCGAGATACAAGCACATTACCTGTGTCTGAGAACGAGAAGGAGTGACAGAAACTCCACTCAAATCGGATCCGTCAAAAAGCTCGTCCGAAGGTGTTACAACAGGAGCCTAAGAGATCATGAGAAGATGGTGTTAGCTACAATTCAGTTGTTTCACGAACCTGATTTTCCGGCATTGATTCTCCATTTATCTTTGCAGTGATTTCAGCATCGAAATTTCCAGCACGTATAGCCTCTATCTCAGAAACAATTGTTCTAGAGTATCTTAACGATGAGAAGGAAACAAAAATTAATACAACACACTTGAACTTTTCCTCTTCGGCAAGAATTAGTTCGCGGAGCTCTTGTACACGCGCTAGGTAGTACTTTTCCGCAAGCTTATGATTTAAAGGCGCTGAGTAATGTGGTTAGATATAAATGAAGAAAGTAAGAATGACGCACAGTGTATGGCGTCACAAGCCTCGGTTCTTGAAGTTTCGTTGAAATAAGTAACAAAGTAACAAAGCAGGCAAGACAATCTTACCTTTCAAGCCCTGTTTCCTGCATAAGGTTCTGGTACATCACTTGCGAAGACTGGGGTGGGTGAGTATGCAGTAGCGGATCATAACACAAGGACAGGACGAACCTGAGCAGTGAAGAAGGATTTTGGACGCGAAATCAAGGGGTGACTGGAGAGAACCTTTGCCACGACTTGCCATGCATTGGCGCCATGTTCCCAAACGGCCTGGGCAAGAATAAGAGACTCAATATTCGATAGAGTGTCTCGACGCGACCGCGAACTCATGGAGAGAAGAGGAGACTATAAGTCACTAGATTGCCACCCATTGCTTCGGGATTTCAAATGCGGCATGATGGCCGAAGGCGAGTTCGGTGTTACCGCAATTTGCCGGTTTTCCGGATCATATTGCCATGTGATGGCAGATACGGAAAATGCCGGCGAATGACGTGACCCTGCGCGTTGTGGGGGTTCTTGACTCCCAACCATGATCTTCCACACTCCCTTGCTCCTCGCCCTACTTCCCTTCGTTAATGCTGCCGGTGTACACAAGCTTAAACTTAAAAAGCTCCCACCTGCTAGCAACAATCCTGCTCTCGAGGGTGCTTATCTAGCTGGCAAGTATGGCGCGTCTTTCCAGTCTCCCCTTATGGGAGTAGGTGGCACTGGCCGTAGACTTGATCGTCACACTCTTGAGGATGGTGAACCACTTCTGTGGATTCAGGGTGGCCACAATGTTCCCCTGTCCAGTTCGTGCTCACAAACGATAACTATCTTATTTGCTTGACATTGCTTGACAGACTTTATGAACGCACAGTATTATTCTGAGATTTCTCTTGGAAATCCGCCTCAGACGGCAAGTAACAATTTTCATCTAGTCGCCTTGTTTTGCTTATGCCATCCTCAGTTCAAGGTCATTCTTGACACAGGGTGCGGTAATATGCACTGAATTGCTACCGTCAACTCATACGGGTACTCTGTAGATCGAGCAATCTGTGGGTACCAAGCGTCCGGTGTACATCCATCGCTTGTTTCCTTCACACCAAGTACGATTCTTCTCAGTCTTCCACATATAAAGCAAATGGCTCCGAATTCTCCATTCGATATGGTTCAGGCTCCATGGAGGGTTTTGTATCCCAGGATCTTCTTACCATTGGAGACCTTAAACTTCCTGCGCAGGATTTTGCTGAGGCTACCAAAGAGCCCGGCCTTGCATTTGCTTTCGGAAAGTAAGTCTATGATTTGTCTCCTCTGCAGTAGCAATGTTTCTATATATTCAAGGTTCGACGGAATCCTCGGCCTCGGATACGACACTATTTCTGTCAATCATATCACCCCCCCTTTTTACAACATGATTAATCGAGGTCTTCTTGACGAACCCGTTTTCTCCTTCCGCATTGGTTCATCAGATCAGGATGGTGGTGAAGCTGTGTTTGGTGGTATCGATCACGACGCATATTCAGGAAAAATCAATTATGTACCAGTGCGTCGCAAGGCTTACTGGGAGGTTGAGCTCGAGAAGGTTAGCTTTGGTGATGATGTGTTGGAGCTTGAGAACACAGGCGCCGCAATTGACACAGGTCTGCGTGTAATACACAAGCTCCAGTGGAACCTGATCCTTACGTGACATCCGCAGGCACCTCTCTCATTGCACTTCCCACTGACATCGCTGAAATGCTGAACACTCAGATTGGTGCTAAGAAGTCATGGAATGGACAGTACCAGATTGACTGCTCAAAAGTCCCCAGTCTCCCTGAGCTTAGTTTCTATTTCGATGGACAGGCTTATCCTTTGAAAGGTAGTGATTATATTCTTGATGTTCAAGGCACTTGTATTTCTGCTTTCACTGGACTCGACATCAATCTTCCGGGAGGATCACTCTGGATTATCGGTTAGCAACGCTCCTGTTCTCACTGTGCGTCTTTTGACTTGAAATTAATTTCCAGGCGACGTCTTCCTTCGCAAGTATTTCACTGTCTATGATCTTGGCAGGAACGCTGTCGGTTTTGCGAGGGCAACTTAATTTCCATGAATAAGACCTCACTCCATCGTAGAGACGTCTTACTGTTGCCTATTTTCTCGGTGCTTTGCAATTGTAGGATAGTATACGTTATGTAATGTTTTCGGCATTCACTGTACCGCCTGACTCGGATCGGATCTCTTAGACGTCAAACTCCGTATTATAGTCTGGCTGCCCCTTTTCTGTAAATGTCCAACAGTTTCCATCTCCAGTTCCAATATACTAAGTGCCTGTCATCTTCACGAAAACTTGAGAAGCTTCGACGGCTTCAGTTGTCTCGGGCTTGGCAACACACCCTTGATCGGGTCAATGTGTTGGGAGACGGGGGGTCGTATGGGCATACAGGGTAGGCGAGGGGAAACGGTATTGATCGCTTGAGACTCATTCTTATCAGGTGCGTCAATGCCCTGAGTTGGGCCCGTAATGGCGATCTCTTGCTCAGTGGGGGAGATGATACAACTGTGCGGATATGGGGTATTGATCCCGCCGACACATCTCAGGATTATCCTTTTGTGTGTCGCTCAGTCATCCAGACAGGCCATACAGCCAACATCTTCAGTGCGCATATGCTGCCTTATTCCTCGCGGATGTTAGTACTCTTGTTGCTTCAATCCATGTCTAGCTTATACGTGATTCAGCGCCACTGTCGCAGGTGATCACCAAATTAGAGTTTTTGATATCGGCGAAGCCGCTTTATCAACTAATGTGAATGGAAAAGAAAGGACTTACAATCCCCTACATTCCCTTATTCATAAGTTGCGATGTCATGACGACCGCGTGAAGAGAATTGTCACTGAAAACAATCCTGATTTCTTTCTAACTGTTGGAGAGGTGTGTTGGTTATCGTATTCAAGTTTGCTCTTTTCATATATCCTTAGGATGGAACTGTACGACAACATGATTTAAGGGTGTCCCACGATTGCTGGCGCGAGCCTTGTCCTAGCCCTCTCGTGAGAGTAAATCACGAACTTTCCACACTTTCATTGTCTCCCCTTACGCCGCACCTTTTCGTAGTCGCTGGAGAGTCACCATTTGTATGCATTCATCTTGGCTTTATGCCCTCCATCTCATTGAAAACCTGTAGGGTTACCTTTTTGATCGACGACATGTTGGTAGAAACTTGAAGACTGAATGGGGCATGCCGTATAATTTGGGTACTGACGATCCTTCATTAACGACTTGTGTTCGCCGATTTGGAAAACCGACTGCACCTGCGGCCGAGTCACAGAGACGCAGGAGTGAGCATATCACAGGTGCACGAATGTCGACTTCAAATGGTCATGAGGTAAGCGATCAGTTTAAGCCTTCGAGCACTTGTTGAATGCATAATAACAGGTGATACTATGTCAGCACCCATTTCTTGTCCCAGGTTATGTTGATACTCAAGCATTGGATTACAGCATTCAGCAGCGACGGAGTATACTTGTACTCCACCTATGATGATCCAGAAAACGAAAAATCCCCTACAATATCGTTACTACCTTCGAATGGAAAGGCTGGAGAGGAAAGCAGATCTCAAAAAGTAAAGACGCCTGAACTACAGGGTTACAGCTCTATGGACATTGATGCAGAGTCTTCACCCTATAGAGACACTGGATTTGGATTTGCAGAGCACGATGGTAGCGAGAATCTCCAAACAAACTCCTCTGATCAAGAAGATGATATGACTACTGATGATGACGACGGTGAAGATTACTTCAACCTCAGCAGAGACGATGAGAGAGATCATCTTCCTAGCGTTCCCGTGGTTCTCCCGCGACGGCGCTATAGTGGAGCTCGTAATGTAGCTACCATCAAGGACGGTAAGCTAATGTGCGGATCACTATGTATATGTTAATTAATCTTTCATTTCTAGTCAATTTCCTAGGTCCCAATGACGAATTTGTCGCATCTGGTTCTGATGATGGCAACTTCTTTCTTTGGCGCAAGGCGACAGGTGCCCTTCACGGAATTTACGAAGGCGATGGCACCGTCGTCAATATGATTGAGGGGCATCCGCACCTCCCCCTTGTAGCCGTCAGTGGGATAGATAACACCGTCAAAGCAAGTACCTGTACATTGTCGTACCAGAACGCATGTCATGACCTGCCTTCTCAGCTTTTTGCTCCGTCGAATAGGCCTCTGAGTAGTTTTTCAAGAATAGGAAATGCGGCAGAAATCATGCAATCTAACGCTCGCCTCAGTAGACAACAGGCCCATCGTTCTCATTTTTCAGTGTTACTGACACAGGCACGATTACAATTGATACTGAATGGGCCTGACGAGGAATGCCGAAATCAGTAAACGTGTGAGGGTAACATTTACATTGTAGCTGGAATATCGTTATATTCGTAGTCCTCGAATTCTACTGGTATCTGCGTTTCGCTCTGAGACGTCTACATTCTTAATTCCTGCCAAATCCGATAGAACAACTTTGTTGGCTTCAAGCCACTTTTTATTTAGCCCCCACCACCAGCCAAGTTAGGACGTGACATTTTGTAAAATTCCTGGCTTTATTCAACGCCAGAGATTGTCCAAGTCTATTCACTAGCCAAGAGCGCACTGGCAAATGAGAGGCTGCTTGTGGACAAATTCATCAGATTTCCAAGCTCCGTGCCTTGTATACACTTGGACGCCTTCAAACGATCCAACAGAAGCGTCATCATTGTGCAACCACTTGTGTTACATAAACTCAACGACCACATTTCTCAAAAGGTTTTTATCCTTTTTTTCTGTTCCAGGGCTGAAGCGCTCACTTCTGAAGTCGTTATGTAAGTTTTCAATCACCAACCTTGTAACGGTGCTGACCCCCGATCTTCCTCTCTCCTTTCTCACCCAGAAACCCACATCAGCTTAAGACTTCTGTTGAGGGAGGCACTTGCATCTGTGTGATTTTAGGTGTCGTTGCTGGTCCGAACTACAATTGGTTTATGACCGTGGCAGGGTGAACTATTGCAATTTTTTGACGGACCCAACACGTAACACCTAACGAGTCACTTACTTCGTTTACCTTCAGTCGTGCCTTTTCTCAAATATGCGCTCCCACGCAAGAAACAACAAACGGGGTCGAGGGAACAAAGGAACGGAAGATGAACATTACATGGGCGCACAGGTGGAGGATATGCATTCTGAAACCTATACACGCCTCCACGAACCTCCCGGACACGGGGACAATTACAGGGCGCCATCGAGTTCGACTAGACCATCTTACGATTCGGGCAGAGAGTCTTCGATATCTCGAAACCGGCGTCACCCGGAAGACTGGAGGCGGGAAGACGAGGTGGAGAGGCATCTTTACATGCAGGGTGACATATACCACCGCCATGGTAGTGGGCATGAAAATCATACTCTATTAGACGCAAGGGAACCGGAAAGCTGGCCTCCGAGTCAGTATGATAGCTCACGGGATGATTGGTCGCAGAGGTATGATTATGCAGCATATCATCCGTCCTCATATCCAGAGTCCTCCACTCGCAACGCTGCCATACACCCTCACGACGGCCGAAATGCGTCAATGGACCATTGGCGGGAAGTTGATCGGCAGATGCTCCCACCGGACGATCGCCACCTCAGCAGAGAGTCATCTAACTGGCGTCGGGACAAAAACAGCCAAAAATATCATGACTCCGGGTGGGACACGCATCGCAGAAGCAGAGTCTGGGATGAACCTCCTGCGACTTGGGATGAAATGTCGCGTGAAAAAAACCATCGACTCCCTACTGAAAGGACTTGGGACCCAGCTCCAGGTTGGCATCCTCCAGCTCACAGTAGTCACGATATCGAAGACAGATACTCACGGCCACGAGTACCAACAACAGCATCGGCTTCAGCTTCGGGACGGAACTCCTATTCTTACCCTAACACAAACTCCAAAAACAATAAGCGCCCTTCTCATAAATACAAGCGGGATTGGAGGGACGATGATGGGTCACTAAACAAGTATTTCGATCTTTTCTCATTCAACTTTGTGCTTTACTCACCTCCTTGTAGTTGGCAAAGACGTGAGCCGACTAGTGTTGGAATTTCAAAGCCCCCACCGCGTAAAAAACAGCGAAAGTCTCCTTCTCCTTCTCGCTCTCGCTCACCTATTGGCTCTTATCGCTCACGACGATCCTCTCGGGACCGATCGCGCTCACGTACACATTCACCTGTACCAAAACGACAACGTCGTGGAGATACCCCCCCTGCCTCTCATACTCGTACTCCTAGTGACAGAGAGCGTTCCACAAACTGGATTCCTAATTCTCGTGGGCTTTCCCCTCATTCCCCACGGTCATCCCCTCCTAGCCATAGGTCGCGAGCTGTTTATCCACTGGTTTCCCGTCATGACAGAGAACACTCACCTGACTCACCAAGGAGCTATTCAGCGGACAGGGGGCGCCCTATATTACGTCCAAATCCCCGATACGCTGAAGAAGTATCCCCGAAAGGCAGCCCTATGAGTTATTCACGACGCCGGAGGAGCATATCCTCAAGATCAACTGCTAGTAGCGAGAGAAGTTTAAGTCGGAGTCCTCGAGGTTGTGTGCGAGCTGTGCATCGCCTTCCCCCGGTGAATTCTGATGTTGGTCTTTCCCCCACTATCACTTCTCGTACCATGGCTTCTACACCGAAAAGATCTGATAATCAGAAGAACGGGAGGACTCAGACAAATGGAAAACATCACAATGTAAGTTTTCACTAAAAAAATATCGCCTTTTCATAATTTTGAATTGTAGGGTGATCGACGCAAGAGTGTTCCCTTTATGCATGCCTCCCAACCTGATTCTATGCCACCACCGAATATCATCCCCCTACCCAGTCCTCGTGCATCATATCCATCCATCGAGGAGCGTTCACCTTCCCTATACCCTCTGCCACAGTCCTTACCTCCCCACACTGTGCCCAGACTTTCCGAACCCAAATCTGATCCATCTCCCGCATTCTCTCGCTTCCTGCCAGTAAGGAATGCGGGTTTTAAACCTATTAATCAAGCAAATTCTTCGCTAAGGAAGTTTTTCCCTGGCGATGAAGATGAAGTCGACTCTTCTCTGGAAACACCGCAAACACAAGGGTCTTACATGCGATCCGTGGGAGATGTTCATATTAGCACTCATTCACAGAGTGTCCGGCCCCAGATTCACCACGAAAGGAAGGTTTGGCCCTCACCCCCACTTCCTCCTGCATCACCACCTCGCCGCTCCCCGACGCCAGGTCGCAAAATGGAATTGGATGAACCTCAAAGTTATGTGGATGACGCACAGGCCTTTGTTCCTGCCGCTGAGGTTCAAGAACCACTGGACCATCACGCGCATACTTCTGTTACGGCACAAGTCAAGTCGCCTTCTGCAACCACCGAAAATGATGTCAATGAAACAACTTCACTGCAGTCACGAGGTGAACTATACAACATTATCTCGCAAGTGGGTGAAGGGACCTTTGGCAAGGTGTACAAAGCCCAGAACACATCATCGAGGGTGTATGTCGCATTAAAGCGGATACGGATGGAGTCGGAAAAAGATGGATTCCCGGTCACTGCGATGCGAGAAATCAAACTTCTTCAGTTGCTCCAACATCCAAACGTCGTACGGTTATATGAGATGATGGTCTCGACAGGTATGTGATTTTTCCCACCGGACGTACGTCCGCTCAAAGATGACAGGTTCTGTGTACATGGTCTTCGAATACATGGATCACGACTTGACAGGGGTCCTTTCTCAGACGCAGTTCATCTTCACAAATGCTCATCTCAAGTCCCTTTGCCACCAAATGCTCGCTGGCTTAGCTTACCTCCATCACAAAGGTGTCATACATCGAGATATTAAAGGCTCAAATATTCTCGTCAACAATCGTGGAGAGCTAAAACTAGGTGACTTTGGTCTCGCTCGTTTCTACCAGAAACGTCGTTGCGCCGATTATACAAATCGTGTGATTACTTTATGGTACCGACCTCCAGAACTTTTATTTGGTGCAACGGTTTACGGACCAGAGGTTGATATGTGGAGCGCTGGCTGCATCATGCTGGAACTCTTTACTAAAAAGCCAGTCTTCCAAGGGAACGATGAGATACACCAGTTGGATGTGATTTACAAGATCTTTGGCACCCCTACTCCCGACCGTTGGGCTGAAGTCATGGATCTCCCCTGGTTTGAGCTTGTTAAGCCCCGAGAAGTCATACCTAACCGTTTCAGAGATCTTTTCCAAAAGTAGGAATCTTGTTGCCAGTCATGGTTCTTGATTAACCAATTTTCTAGATGGATGTCGTCGGCAGCTTTGGACCTTGCAGAACGTTTACTTGCTTACAATCCATTAGGACGCGCAACTGCTGCGCAAGCAATGGAAGCCCCTTACTTCACTGAAGAAGAACCTAAAGCTGCATTACCTGTTGGGTAAGTTACAAACTGAAGTTCATATAGTTCATGTCGGACAATATTGATACATAATGGTGTAGACTTGCAACGTTAGAGGGGGAGTGGCATGAATTGGAGACAAAACGTGAACGTGCTAAGAAGAAGAGAAAAGAGAATGCCGCCACAGAAACTCAACATGTTTGAATGTATATGCAATTTTATATCTATGGCTATCACGAATAATCAAGCTATTGCCGCAGTGAGGCGAACCAATCCTTTTTCGGTCAAATGTTGAACGATGGATTCGACCTATGGATTTGTTAGTCAGGCACCGCGTGCACAGGAAAAATGGACTTACATTTGCTGCTGTCAATCTTATTTGTGCATCCCATCGTTTTGTGAATGGAGCGCCAGTGTCTTCAACTTCCTCAATAATATCCCCAAGGCCACCAGCTTTGCCCTGCGCATCATCCTCCTCTCTATTACCCTCAAACCAGATAAGCTTATCAACCTGGTCAATCGATCCACGTAAACGGCCTTGCTCAATCATCTTACGAGCCATTGTTTCTGCAGCTCCTGGAGTCAGGTCAAGTAGAGCACCTAATCCCCCAAAAGTGATATTGTTATATATTTGAGAACTTGCGAGTAGATTGTGTTCCATAACAGCACGATCTAGAACCGTGGCAGGCCCAGTTCGAGTGCTTGTAGCAGAGTCATCCATACCATCGTACCGTCCGGCGGAAGCGAGACGATCATTAGAGGAAATGGCTATCTTGGCTAATTGATGAGGTTTAAGAGTTTTCTCAAACTCTTTCACTTCGGCAGGGCGAAGGATGTGGTCAAGGAACATTTTAGAAAGGATATTGTATGTTGGAAGGTCAAGAGTACGTTCATCACGGTAAAGAGATGCAAGAACACGAGACCGACTGGGCCCAGCAGGTGCCAAGACAGCACAGGTGACTGCAGCGAGCCTAAAAATTAAAGAGTCAGTGTGCCCTCACTGCCAAATCAGGGATGAGCTCACAGCATGTGGCGTCGTTCCTCCTCATCAATCTCTCCAACGTAACTCAGCTCATGGTAACGGGTAGCGGCTTCTAAGAATCTACGACTATAGTCATGTATTCTAGCTTGGCAGAGCTTGAATTGCAGAAGAGTTTCGCGATCATTCGAGTCAGAGTGAGCGAGAAGTGCTGCACGTTTGTAGTATGCCTCTGCTTGGACAGAATCTTCCTCTTCTAGAAGGAGACGGACGATACGGACATTGACTTTGAGCCTCTCAGCATCATTCCCAAGTCTGTGGATAATTGATCAAGTTGCAAGCGGAAATAAAAGACGAACATGATTTCGACCCGCCTCTCAAGAGAAATACCCATAAGCACCCGAGCAGAATCACTCCAATCCTCTTGGTCTTCCAGCAGATCTGCAAGCTGGAAACGCAAGGTGTTGACCTGAACGAAACCTCAATGAAGATGTGACAGTGTCGGTTGCTCGAGACATACTTGTTCTTCGTAGCTCACGATGCGTGGCTGTACTGTACTCAGCGTGTCTTCCACGACGCGCTTCCGTAGTTCAGCATCTTTGATTGAACCTTCGCCCAAGATCTTGACGAGTTCCGATAGGACCTGACGACCGACGACAAGACCGACACTATCCTGATTGACAACAGTATCTACAAGTTTATGAAGATCTGCAACGAGTCGAGACGGATCGGAGCAAGATAGTATTTCGGGTATGAGTGCGATGAACGCAGGTCCTTTATCTTTCTGGTTGAGAGCAGATATTTGTGCTAGTTGGGCATCCATGATGTTCTAAGGTCATTGGTATTGTACTTCTCATTCTGTAGTCATCACGTGGCAATGATCGTATCCTTCTTGATGAGCTTCACCTTGTTCTCTTCCTAAATCTGTTACAGCAAGGAGTAACTTCTTAGTTAAACAAATATGCACTATCTACACCATCGGAAACTATGGCAGACCTGTCTCTCGCTTGATCATCAAAGTCACAGCGTTGAAACTTGGGCTGATCAGTGATCTTCGTTGCTATCCAGAACTTCAGTCCTTTTTCCTTCGCAATATCCTACTGTTTGCTTTGTATCGTTAGTCGCTCCCTTTCTTATGGTACATCTATTGGAAGCAGAAGTTCCTTTCAGCCAGTCTAAAACAAACGTCGACTTTATAGGTCCCTCTCCCATATTTAACGGTACTTCTCATCTAAGGAATTATGGCCTTCTGTCCAGCGTGACCGAGCCGTCTCCTGTTCAAACCACACGCACTCCAGAGTCGGCTGGAGCTCGATATCGAAAGTTATCATTTATAACATATCTTACGTCTGGGTCAAGAGACTCACGGCAGAGCTCCACAAAGATCGCCCAAGCCATTCCTAATAGCGACACCATCCGCTTCATTGATAGAACGACATGGTCAATCTAGATATAACCTCACCTCCGGTCCTCATCACAGGTTCTCAAACAGTATTATAATGCCCCTCTTTCCGATGGTTAGTTCACTAATGACACGTCCTTGTGCTCATGAGTTTGTAGATGTATGGCCAACTGACCGCGATAGCTTGCGAACAATTTTCCTGCCACAACTGGATTGCGTCTCTATGTTCATTTCGTCGAGACTGGTGTGACAATAACGCCACATATTACCAATGAAACCTGGCTGTTTTTCTGGGTGCATTCGAAGCTTTTGCTTCAAGGCTACCCATTTTGGGAAGATTGAACGAATTTGAACTCGATTTTCATCGAGCTCGTTGGATTGCGAATTTGTTAGCATTTTTATATCGTGAGGTCGTCCCGTTTGCGGTCTCACCCTCCGCTGCACCTAACGAAATTCATGGACGAGGTGACAGTAAGGCAAAAGGTCAAGAAGTCCAGGAACACAATGTTCCAACAACACGCCACACCCCTCGGAAGCTCACCCTCGTCGATAGATACGATGTGCATTCAACTCGTCTGGGCTTCCCACAGGCCTCTCGTACTGAGACTTCTCTTCCCGAGCATGCTCTTTCAACAAGTCCCTGGATGTGGCAAGAGGTCAAGAGATCCGCTTGAGTCCATCGCGACTGTCGACAGAGATTGGGTACTTCATTTTATAGTTCAAAACGGGCAATAATACTATGATGGAAACCTTTCCAGTTTCCCGCGCCTCGCCGACTTCTTTTGTACCACGGAAGCCGTCGAATGACTTGATACATTCATATGCATCTTGACAATACGGTGTACTCGGAATTTATAACATAGATTAGACTCGTACATTTAAAAATCCACAAAGCCTAGTCTCACAAAAATAATTAATCATCATAAGAAAGCGGACCGGCTTCACTCGTGGTATGGCCAGAATCAGGCATATGAACTGGAGACGAAAGCCTTGTAGATGGCTCTTGAGATCCAGCTTGATGTGCAAGCGCAGCAATGCGAGCTTCTCGACTTTCCTTCTCCCTCTCATCTTTCAACTGTTTTGTCTTCCGATCATCCATGTATGCTAATTTTACCTGAAAATACATAAGCGTATGACTGTTTGACTCTCAACAAAGACAATACCTGTTGCGTCACTGCAGCAACAACGGCTTTCTGGTCGACTTTTGAACGAGCAGCACGTTCGGCTCGCTGTTCCTCTAAGTCAACAAACTCCTTCAGGATGGCGGTTCCAGTTAGGAGATCGTCCATGTACCGAGGGTTGAAAGTGTAATAGGGTTGAAAATTCTTGACCTTCGACATATCAAAGGTGATTGGATAATACTTTATTCAATCTCTCACCTCTGGTCGAAAGCCGAGCTAGATGTTTGCCTGCTCAGCCAAAGGATACCTAGGACAAGCTCATGAAACACCACTGACTTCGATTGCATATTCAAGGGCCCCCTTGGGGTCCACCAGATTCCTCTTGATGATAGTATTTGTGGGTTTGAACTGCTGGAACTTGGGATTGTCAGGTTCACGCAGCAAGTTCTCTGCTATAGTCAAAAGAGTCTGAGAAGCGGAATTTTTAAAGACGTCTTAGCGAACATATAAAATACAAGCTGTACTTTGAGAGAGGCAACAGACTGCTCCCTCGAATTTGGTCGTACGATGCCAGGGTCTATAAGGCGACGAAAAGCTTGACGCCGCCCATGCTCAGCAGCCAATTGTGCTGCAGACGGCTGAGTGGGTAATTGCTGAGTTCGGCGTTCGACAGCGGCGGCTAACGTATCAGAAGATATACCGTCTGATGACATACCAACTGGTTAGGTGAGGATATAGATTCGTGGCCGACCCTGAGCGCACGGATGGATATCACGTGTAATATCTGATCACCTCGAGCGAAGATTTGTATTAGCCACCGACCAGATGACTTGAATCTCATTGTTACCTTCAGACAGACTATTTTTACAGATCACACTTACTCCGGATACAAGGAAGCTCACGAAACAAGGCAAGTCATGGTAATTATGAGCTCTGTAGACCGCCGAATACATAAATTACATTATACATGAGTATACCTTACTACAATTTCATCTTTATTTCACAAAAAAATCATACATCCCCAGATGTAGGATCTAGAGGTCCCAAATCTACAGTCGATGGACATTGCAATTGCCGCCGATCTTCAATAATTAAATCGTCATCGGATGAGCTGTCGCTGCTCCAGTGCTCTGAAGCATCATTTGAACTTTTGCCGCCGGGATTTGAATCCGCAGTAGAAGATGTGAGATTTGGAAATGATCTTGCACGAAGCCTAGTTAAAAAGCTACGTTTGGAATTCAAGGCGGGGTAGAAAGGAGGAACGGTCTGGAGAGAGGAGCTTGAGCTTTTTTGCATGACCTCCGGGACCTCTACAGTTCGCTTCCGGCGGAGCATAGAAGAACAAGCAGCATCAAATGCAAGCCTATCGCTGAGGCTGGCTGAACCTGATGTCGGTTCATAATCTCGTCCTTTTTTGAAGAACCAATGAGACCCGCGGCGAAACGCCGTTTCGGCATCTGTATCAACAGACATGGGAAAGTCTGAGCTAAGCTGCGGAGAATCGATAGATAGTGAAGGTATCCGGATATTTGATTTCAATTCCTGGGGATTATTAACTAGCGACAATGGCTGTTCTTGGATGATATGCCCTCGGAGGACTTTACGAACGTATTGACGACCTAAGTATATTTGTTTCTCGAGCTTCGCCCGGTTTTCAATCATGTGAAGCTTGAGCAGGCTTCAGTCTCCAGTTTTGTGAAGGGGCATGAACAAACCATACTTTAGGCCATGTAACATTTTGACCTACCCGTATCATTCGCGCGAGCTCTGTTGGATCTGGGTCACTGAGTAGACGAAACCAGTCCTGTGCATGTTTCTCCAATTATCGGAAGATGACAAGTAGAAACACGACACCTACCCAAAAACGAGTTTTCGGCCAGATACTAGATCCGAAATCGTCAGCATTGAGAAATAAAAACAAAAATTCACAACACTCACGTTACGGCGCCTTCAAATCTCTGCAAAAAAACACTGGACCAATCCTGTCCGAGTAACTGGGGGAGAAGTTCGAGGTCACGGATAACCTTGAAATTCTTCGACAATTCATGTTTCAACCACTGTTCAGCTGCTGAGAGCAAAAAATTTCCTCGCCAACCTGTAGATCACCTCGTTTAGCTTGTATGCAAATGTCAATATACCAGAGAGTACCTTTGCCCTTGCGATGAGCGACAGGTCTTCCAGCCGAGCCGCGAGGCGCAAAAAAGAAGAGATGAACGTGTGGATTAACTTGCGAAACAACAGGATTTGTAACTACAGCAGACAGGATTTAGAAAGAGAAAACGGGAAACAATCCTGATCATTACCATTGAAATATAGATTCAAAGCTTGAAGGGGGATATCTACCCTGAAGAGGATATTTGCATGCGTAAAAATGCTCATATAAATTGTCTCACCTTAAAGATCCATCCTTAAACTTGCTTCCCCAGTTCCACGGAACAACCGACCCGTCTTTAAGCTTTTGCAGCAACACGACGGGATTCAGTATACCAGGCACAGCAGCAGATGCAAGCAATGCTGTCCAAATCAGTGTGTCAGGAGCAGTCAGGTAGTTCAGTAGTTTTGTCGGCCTGTGCCAAATGATTATTGTTGTGTCTCATTATAGCCGACATACATACGAGTGGCGGTCGGCAGGTATTACCGAGATGTTCAATATTCGCCCAGTCCTGATATACGCTTCTTTAAAAGTCATAGATCCACGTGTGAAGAACGTGCACTGAAATTTTGTCAGTATGCCATGGTACAAGTTTAAGACATGTGAACAAGATCTAATGAGACGAAGAATTATGCACCTTCCTTGCCCACCTATCATTAATTTTAAGCCAAGTTATTCCTAACATTCACTAAAATTCACTCACAAAACGCTGTCAAAACGTGCTCCCGTCCTCCAGAGCCTCTTTATCCAGACTGTATATGGCTCTTCACAGGCAGTGATGCGATTAGCTAGTTCAGGAACTAACAGATATTTAAGTTCTTCATCGGTCCTCGTGCAGACTAAAGCGGCAATGAGGCCACCCGCACTAGTCCCAGTTACCACTCGAGGTAGTAGGTCCGCATCAAGGAAGGCCTTGACAATGCCAATGTGATCTGATAGACAGAACTTGGACATCCTAACTCATCTCAGTCATGTAGCAAGACACGTACAATACCCAAACGATGCTCCACCTGACAGGCATAGCGCAGAAATGCCTGTGACGTACACGTAAGCCGCGGCTCAGATGTCTTCAGAGTGAATGAAAGTCACCAAGGTTTGTATTGGCACTCCTAAAAAATCGCTTTTTCTCGTAGATCGATAAGTCTGAGGACTCGCGAACAAACTCCAACGTTGTTTCCAATTCACTGAAATATGCTGTATCTTCTATTAGCGTTAAGTTTCACCTCATCTATAACCATACATTCAATCAGATTCTTTGTCCCTAGAAACGTCTAGAAATTTGTACTCAGCAAGTACATGGTGATACACAGCAAAAAACCTACCTCACTGTATAATCTACTTGAATATGCATATAAGCATTGTTTCGTAAGATGTAAAAGGTCGATGTAACCTTGGAGACTCCACACCGGCGAAATTAGATCTTATGCAAGTTTCCAATATACCCAAGCAACCTCGCGCATCCTTTTTCTCTCGCAGTGATTTCAACGATTTTCGCACCTGGAAGTACAAGAACAGTCGGATATGCAGAGTTTACTGCGGCAGCACACATACCTTTCTAACCAGCTTCCAATCATAAAAACTGTCCTCGTCAACATTTTTCCATTCATGGAAGTGGAGGAATTCGTCGAGAATGACCGCTACCTCTTTCCACTCCTGAGAACCCCAAGTAAATGTGCCATCAAGTATCCAGAGCAAATGCTCCAACCTGGTAGCTTTGAGCGGCCCTCAGGTTCCTTCGCAATACGCCTTTCATACCTCTCCCTATGGCTGATGATCAATTCCTATGTCAACAATCTCGATATCGTTGAAGAACAAACATGCGGTTATCCATTCCTTTGCATTTACGAGTTGCCGTATGACTACGTAAAAACTGAATTCCAGAGCGATAAACAGCATTATGAAAAACTATATCAATGGTGAATATTACCGCATTGTAGAAATGCTGTAACAGTCACCAATAATGGCCACCGGAGCAACAAGAAGAGCCAATCGCTCCGTTTGTCTTGCAGCCTGTCTTTTTTCTTGTGCCTAACACCAGTAGTTAGTTGACAATATTATAGCAAGGGCATCTTGTTGTCGTACCTCTTGACCTTCATATTGACGGGCGCAAAATCTGACAGGGCCGATACCTTGTGGATACGCGTCGGCGTTACCGGCACTGTAGGCGAATGCGGTGTACTGGGAACAGTTGGGGAAAGTACATCTTGGTTTTCATAAGAAACCTCATCTGCACCCAACGCATTTGCAAATGCTTCGATGTGTCTAGTGAAGTTCCGAACTCAGTCGGACAGATAACTAAAGATATTGATAAGTTGACCTACGATTCGTCGAGGTAATCCGTAGCAAGAAGAGACTGGCTCGTAATCAACGGAATTTTGGTACCATTCTGTGCTTCGGAGGTCGACATTGCGAGCAATAGTCCCAGAAAGGACAGACTGGAGGTACTCCCGGGCTGCACGTGAAACAAGTAGCTATACCACGTGACCGAGCGCGGGAGACAAGTACCTCCTTTCATTCAAAAACTATATTGATCAGTTTTCTGCAGTTGTCCTGTTGCAATGCGTAGATGCTGGGTTGACAAAGGACACTCTACATCGGACAGATAGGTGCAATTGACTGAACCATCATCTTTCGGTTGCAGCCTTCTCATCTTCTGCTAGCACGATCAGCGCCCATCCCGATGTATGTGTTGGCATGCAACCCATGACTTGGAATGGCCCCTGTTTGGAACTGCTGTTCTTAGAGTTGGAGCCATCACGTCGTTCTCATCAGCGAACGTGGGCAAAAAGAACCACATTTAACACATCTCGCGCCAAGTACCTCGTGCTCCATCATAATCCTTGATAAGACGATGATTTTGTAATCCCAAAGTATATATAAGACCGCGGCGTTCGTTGCCAGCATAACATCTTTATACCACAAACCCGTAACTTCACATACTCTCTCAGACAGATCAAACATGGGATGGTTCAGCGATGTCTCTGACCAGGCTCAGGCCTACGACGAAGTACATACATGCACACCTTCGGCTTGGCCTACTTACTAAAAGTTGAGGGCCATCTAGGTGATGGGTGCTCCTCACCAAGCCAAATTGTCTCATGAGTTGATTGCTGCTGCTGCCTCCTACGAGGTACGATTCATTTGTCTTATCGATTGTGTTTCCTATATCTTGCCACTTCCAGGCCGCCAAGTCATACGAAGATCATGTTGCTAAAAACGGGAAACCCGATTCCCACTCAAAGGCCAAGGAAATTATGTATGTACTGATGCGAAATATCAAGTTTCAGACTCACCTGAGGACAGGGCTGGGCTTGCCGGTGCCTTTGTTGATCGTATTGTGGAGACTAAGGGTGTAAGTGGGAATAAAATAAATGCGCCCCAAATGCAAAATCCTGAATTTCATTCTTCAGCTCGACTTTGTCGACAAGGAGAAGGCCAAACACCAGGGTAAGCGAACTTGCTTTTGCACGGACATGATGCGTAATTCTGCTTTTACCTTCAGCAAAGGAGCACTATGATGAACATCTCCAGTCGGAGTACTAAATTGGAATGACATTGACATGTGTACTTTGATTAAACGGAGTGCTATTTTTACTGCGTATTGAATTCTATAAATAATTGACATCGACCGTACCTTTCTTATGACCATGTTGATGATCTTGTGGTTATGTCCTCTCCCAATTGTGTCAGCAGCCCCAGTCCATCCTTCTGGTGTGTCTGGGTCTTCAGCATGCCTGGCCGTTCTTCTGTCTATTTTTTCTCTTTTCTCCTTTCTCCTCGTCTCCAAACGAATTTACCTCAAAGCGCGTAAATCGAGACGCTTCTCTGCATATACTGAAAAATTGGACCTATCTTTCCGTTCTGCCCCAATCCCTCCTTCATCTAACAACTCCGCAAAGGCGGCCTTTCTCGTTGGTTTTTTTGGTTCTCCTGCCTGGGAAACAAGTATTGAAAATTTGGTTGACAACAAGGAATCCGTTTATAGTCATTTCTCTCTTGATTCTTATCAACTTTACGGCTCCCGCCGATCTAAATCTTCACGCACCCCTTATTCTAGCCTCAGAAATAGCGGATCTATGGTGTGTGGCAACCCGCGTTCGCCCTCTATGTCGATTGTCGATGACTCCCATGGTTCTTGCAAAACATCGAACGAACAGACAACTTCAGGAGAGAAGACATGCTCGCTCAGACTCCCAACTCGTCCCTCTCTTGTTTATGATGCTTCGCTTTCAATGATTACGCCACGCCGTTTTTCAATGCCAATAGTAAGTCAGAGGGACATCAACAGCTTAGGTCGTATAAAAAGGGCTTCGTCTCATACCGTGAGCACAGCGATTGGGCACGCAGATTTTTCTGTGTCCTCCTTGGTCGGCAGTCCATCCCTCAGATTGGTTCAAACAATGAGTAACCCGGATCACCCGCTTCCTTTGGCATCAAATCAGTCAAGACAATACTTCTCCACGAGATACAGCTCATCCATGCCTTCTAGCCCTACTGGATATAGTTGTGTTTTACAGCATTTGCCAGTTCTATGTAATAAAAACGTGAGGGACCAACGTCGAATCTCCCATCCATTTGCTCTGGCTCCAAGTTCCACCTATATCACTTCGAAATCCTCGCTTGGAACAAATCAAATGAACTCTATTCACATGGAAATGGAAAATGCGCAACGAAACGAAGGACCTACATCCATTCTGCGGCCTCTCTCCCCTGTACCACTCTTCCTTGACCTCGGACCAATTTCTGTGCCTTGTCCGCCTACAGCCTCACCTCCTTGTGCTGCATCAGGATCATCTGCTCACTCTTTTCGTGAAAAAAATGCTGTCTTTCGCAAGATACGACAAAAGCAGGCGCGAAAGTCATCAATCCGGCCCAGACGAAGTCCTGCTTTAGGACCCTCTCCGCTACGCACCATGATTCTCCCTGACCCCTCCGACCCTAAAATCGCCGTCCATGCGAGCCCATCACGAGTGGGGTCCCAGATTTCTGACTACAGTCACAATTACTCTAGCCTCGGCCTAGGTCCTCCGAGTTCACCCCTCTCACTGACGCGTGACTCACAAGTAAAGGAAGTCAAGCCGAGTCCCAACAGAGAAACAGTACAGACGGAAAGCGAAATCCATCGTGCCGCAGTACACAAAGAGGATGGCAATACACTTGCTGGCATGATTCGTGAGCTTGTTGAGGAGACGGATAGATGGGACGCTAGTTTATTCAAAGATAAGCACTTTAAAGCAATGATCAATGACTCAAAGCAGGCGCTGAAGGGCAGCTCAAATCACAGTTGCGTTAGAGATTCATTGTACCATAGCAATGAGACTGTACAGGAGGACGAATCATGTGAACTAGACTTGAGCCTCCTAGGTCGATACTTTTCGACTTAGAGGGGAAACATTCATGCCTATTGTAGGGAACAAGGGGGGCCAGGGCTTTACGGTGACGAATCACATATGATGCACTGAGTACGGGTGCGACTTTGCCAGCGGAACAAGGTCGTGACCCAAGAACAGCGGGTTTTCGTTTTTCAGGAGTTTGCTTCAAGACATTTAACATCAACTTCCTTACAGATTACTTCCTCGGTTTTACGTTTTAACTCTACATATCCACATAATGGTCAGATCGTATCTCTAGCTACACAGGACAACAATACAGGATGATACTCTATACAAATAGTAATTATACACCTTCCAATTATCTACAACAGAAAGCAAATGATTCAAGCTGCTCATTGAGCTGCCTTTGTCAACCACTTCTTGAGATTAACCTGGCCCATCCTTTCTACTGCCTTCTTGACATCCTCCCTCTCTATAACAGACCTGTACTTGACGAATTCTTTGGCAACACTTTGTGCATAAACGGCCACGGGAACAAATGCCCTCATTGCGACGAGATTCTCAAAAGCCTGAATTATTGCGTAAGACTATTGATGAGAGGTAATGACGAGGCTTACGATTGTCAGGACCTGACGACTGCAGCGGACCATGCCGATACTCCCACCTCTAAGCTGTACAGGCGCAGAAGTCGAAGCACGAACTTGATCACGAAAGGATTCGTAGAGCATTTCAAATGTGAACGCTTGCTGCCCAGCAGTGTCAGCATGAACACTTGCAATAAGGAGGCAGATTGATGGATAGGGCAGAGCTGTTTGTTGTTCAGACTTTTAACACAGTGACATAACAAAGAACCAACTGTGTAGAAAGGGAAATGGAAGGCGTACACGTTGTACAGCAACTGCGGAAGTGAACTGTGACGTAGAAAGAGAAAAAGAGGATGGCGAGAGACGGAGGATAACCGAGAGCTAATGTGAGCGTCAGTCGGCGACTCGGCATGTAGCAAATCGTCCATGGCCTACTAATATGCGTGTCAACATCCTGACGTCCTGTGTAATACAAAATGTTTCGTTCAAAACATTTTGCACTTCACTGTCATTTAGAAAATGTTCAACAACTGCTGTCCAAATACCATGCCATTCCGCCGCAGAATCATCCTCCAGCGTCGGATCTGCTAAGAGCTCCTCGTTTTTCCAGGTGAGAATTTCTTTCATTATTGATTGCCACACTTGAAGTGTACGTGGCGGCGCAGTTCTGATCATTCTACCAGAAAACCGGCTTTTAACACGTTTCTCGAGATGAACAATGGTATCATTGCGACTTGTGACGCCAATGACCACGAGACCTTTGGTTCCAACTGTAACCCGACAACTTTGGGCCGTATCAAGGAGACAATACAGTAGAGCTTGCCGAGGGTGAAGGGCGAAAAGGTCAAATCCATCGAGTATGACAATGGTAGGACGATTTAAAGTGGGAAGAAGCGATATCAGGGAGGGAAGATGTGCAGCCGTGGTTACCTTGGCCGATGCAAAGCTTTCCGAAGCGGGTAGGCTATCATCTTTCACGCCATTGGCTGCAACGTCCTCTGACTCACCGTTTCCTTGTTCCAGGAACGAGTTGCCCGTCTGTTGTCTCAGCTGGTGAGCAATTTCACGCATTGCCAAACGATCTGAATGTTGTGTCCATCCTGATAGCCTGATGACGAGAGGATCGTGTTCAGAAAAGTTTGAAATACACTGCTCTACAAGCTGAATTAGCGGGGCATTATTAGTCATTACCTTTCCAGCATCGACTGGCTAGAATACTTACTCGAGACTTGCCACTCCCTCTTGGACCCATTATGAGGCAGCTATTTCCTTCGCCACGATTGATTGTTCCACTGAGAAGATCGGTCAATTGCTTAGAAGCCTCCACATTTGTTGATGCATCTTCATTGTCGTCATCACCACTGTTAACTACTTCTGGTGGTCGTTGTATGGCCTGTATAATCGCTCTCTTTTGAGCAACGAGGCATGTGTGAAGATGATCCGGAAGTATGCGGGGAATGTGAGCGGGTAAAGGCGGGTTTATCATTGACTTTCTCTTGAGTATCAGTGGAAAAGGTGTAGAGATGGCTGTCAACTTGGATACTTCTCGTTTTGAAGGCGAAGTTGTCCGCAAACCGACTGCATGAGTGAACTCCAAAGGCCGAGTCACAAGTGGTTCGTCAGAGAGTGATTCTGAGGCTGATCCAGTCGATGTGGCTTTGTACCACGATTTTGGTTTGACTGGAGTAGAGACCGAGGGAAGCATAACACCGTCGAAGATCTGGGAAACTGTAGGAGGGGTACATCGACTAGCGTCTGAATCCGGAGAGTGTTCTATCAGAGCTTCAGATGAAACAGAGAAAGAGTTTCCAATCGTATTTAGTGTTTTAAATGGTGAAGAGTTGTCTTGACTCGTCTGTTTTTGGGGACCTCGGGTTCGAGGAATGGATCCCCGTCTAGATGAAGATCCCCAAATCATATTACTCCGATCACTCGTATAGTTGAAGTTGCTACCACTTGAGGCTACCAAAGGTTTCTTCCTGGGCGAAGTGCGCCTTGGAGTGGTCACCTGAGATTTTATAGGAGATGTGCTTCGCTCCACTTGAGATATTGTTGCAGTATGTATCTTTGATCGCCCGTTTGAGCCGGCTGATATGATCTCGTCCTCTGATTGAGGGGTTTTAGAGCGAGGTATTGGTATGGTCCTCCCACGCTTCGCCGGTCTATGGACTGGAGTCTCTGGCTGTTTCCTGCTTCTTGATGGTATTGTAAGGGTCATAGCTTCTGCTGACGAGTCCGGTCGCGGACGCTTTTCGAGGCACTCCGTCAAAGTTTTTGCAGGAGATAGCACGTCGAGTTCGTCGTCGCTCATCTCAGACTGCACCTCGTTCCTATTACTAGCCTGTCCCAACTCTTCATTCTCTTTTAGAGACTCCACGTCTGAAACCGGACGGCGTGCGGAAGCAATTTTACCATAGGTTTTAGTCACCTGTGGTGTACGTATTGGAGTCGAAGTACCTATGAGTTTGCTGGAGCTACGTGTAGTACGACCTGTTGTTCCAGTCGATTCAGGGTGCAGTATAGAGCGTGTCATACGCTTAGTGGGTGAATGACTCAGGTCAGAAGACGATGCTTTGCGCTTCGGGGGCATAGGAGCAAGCGCACAGGGTCAGAGAACAAAAAGGCCTTAGTCGCGTGACCGTGACCTCACGCGTTCCACAGCCCGAAACCAGGCCAGTCAGATTTCTCCGCTTATCATGGGTTTCACCGGGTAGAGGAATTCATCCCTTGTGCTTAACATGTCCTGAATCTTGTCAAGGTTGGCTCGATGGATGAATGCCCCAACATCTGGGCTTGATCTTGTCGAACGGAACATCATACTTAACCACAGTGTATCTCTCTTTATATTCTGATGTCCTGCACCGTTGGCTCATCTTTCATGTCTAGGGCATAAAGAAGGGAGTATGGAGACTTTCAATTAAATCGTACAGGTCGACTTTTGGCCAGATACCAAACCCACACATACTCTCCGAACGTACTATGTGTACTCTCGCTATGGATGACAATGTATTTGTCCTCCTTGATGACCCACTTGCCCCAACAAGAGCCGAAGTACTCGCAGCTGCTCCTCCAGGCCAAGAAGCCATATATCTGCGAGAACCATCCCATTTCCGTACGACTTTCCTGACATTGAGACCACCAGGTGCGTTGGAGCAACTTCTTGCTCAGCTCAAAGCCCGGTGGGTCTCCGTGCGTCAGTCGTCTTCAAGTGCATCACAACGGGGACAATCTAGTGGGCAGCAACTGGTGATCGATGGTCACCAGTATGCAATTGGAAATGACTGGTTGGTGCGAGTAGGCAATGTTTGCTTGGCTGGTGGCGGTATCAAAGGCATGGTATTAGAGGTACGAATCCCCACGCTTATAAACAAACAGCATCTAATGATTCATGAATTGAAGGCGGAGTATCTCCCTCTTCCAGTACTTCATTCGCCTGTTGCAGATGGAACCTCAGAACTTCTTTCAAATCTTCTGACATCCATCTTGCCTAATGTAAAGGATGCGAAAACAGTGGCTGTTACTATAAGCGACTCTCAATGGGAAGATGTCCTATGGGATAGAGAGCAAGAAGAGAGTGTTGAGAATCCAACGAAGGAAAAGACAGAGGTTTCTTCAGAAAGCTTGGAAGACATTTATGTGTATGGAGACGATGATGTCCCCGAGAAAAAGCCGAAGGATTGGATAGGAATAGATAGAGACCGTAGATCGGCCTACTTGATTATGGGTGCATTGAGATCGGAAGGCATCCTTTGAAAAGGATTAACATTTTGTTCCCTACCAGACTCTAAGCCAGTCGTTTTCTGCACTGCTGTTTTGTATGCTTAATCGCGGCATGGAACACGTGCCAAGCGACACCCCTGGTAATCTTGTTGAAGTCCGTGTCCTTGTCGTTCCAATGCCATCGTAACATCTCACGCAGCAACCGACCACCTAACTGCTCAGGTTCTATATTGTTTATCTATCAATAATGTCTACCTTGACTGTAGTGCCAAAACATCTGGTATTGGACGCTGTCTATCTTTTTGGTGCTCGAAGTGAATCTACGGCCCTACATTTCTATCAGAACAGGCAATTGGAGCTTTACGCATCCAAACCAGCTCATCGGCTGACTTTGAGGCAGCTTGTGCGTTAGCAACGCCTCACTGGATCCTTAATTGAGGCTTGATAGATTTTTTTCGGCCGTGCAATGAATCAAGAACGTCTCATCAAGGTGAGTATGTTCCGATGTCTGCCTCAATTGATAATTACATTGACTCGTTAGAGTGCTAATTACGTTCGTACGGAACTGCCTGTCCGGATCGCGCATCGAATACGTGATTTACAAGCTCTCCCTTATGTTGTTGTCACTCAAGAAGGCGTCGCGAAGACTTACGAGGTACTTGTACTTTCACTCATGACGACAACTGGATTTTTTTCATTGATTTAGTTGTATTGGTCTGCTTTTGAACAGTCAGTATTCTGTTTTTATTGAACTCGGACTTTTGACATTGAATTCGTTTAGACTTCGACGTTATCCTCCAGTGACCACACTTGGAGAGAATCAAGAGTTTTGTCATTTCTTGACTAAACTCCTGGCAGAGCAGTGAAGTATACTATGTTTATCGTTGTTCTACTGTCTCACGCGCTTCCAGTGCCACGGTCATACCAAGTCTTTCTTTAGGACTCTCACTTTCTTCCCACTTCCTACCTCCCGATCAACTAGACTCTTTCATGCGACGTATGCTTGTTTCCCGAATTTCACGACGAGTTCTCGCAGAACATCACATTGCTCTATCTGAAATACACGCCGGAACATATTCTGAATCTTCGGGAGAGCCTCATGTTGGGATCATATTTACTGGACTGGACGTACGAAGGAGTGTCGAGCGATGTGTGAAACTTCTCAAGGCACGACCAGTTGCAGTTGAGGAGCAATTGGGAGTTGGCACGTCGACGACAAATTGGCCAGAAGTCGTCATTGACGGTCACCTCAATACCAAATTTGCCTATATTCGAGAGCATCTAGAGCAAGTATTTATTTTTGTTCTTGTGCGGGGCTGACTTGAACTGAACAGATACATCGTGTTTGAGCTGCTAAAGAATGTTTGTGTTGCTCGGGACGCATTACGTGCGACTGACAGACCTCTTATTTTTTTAGTCCATGCATGCAACGATGGTGAAGCATCACGAAAATAGTAATCCCCCGGCCATACGAGCTACCATCGTAGCTGGCGAGAACGACGTTGGTATACGAATATCAGATGAAGGTACATTCCTATTATCATTCACTACCATGTCTCCTTTTCATGACATTTGTAGGTGGTGGGCTCTTCACGCCCCAGAACCAGATAAAGATCCCATCAGATCTTTTTTCATTCTCCCATGTTCGAAACGCTACTCGTTTGGAGGACTCCAGGATTGGCGCATTGAGAACGTTCAGCTCCAGTCCCCAGGGAATCCGAGCGACTGTTGGTGAACAAGTTAACAGATGGCAAACGTTCATTTTTTCTGAAGTAGAAGATGAAATTGAAAGCACATCAAACAATCCTGAGAAGGAAGCGGGGGTGGGATCACATCCTCGCATTGGTATTGGTTTACCGATGAGCAATATCTTTGCAACGTGCGGCTCAAGTTGATGGAATCTATGTCACACCTGACATGCAGTCCAGATATTTTGGAGGATCTCTTGAGCTCGTTTCAATGGACGGTTGGGGTATGCATCCTGCTTCTCTTCCGTAACAAAATATTAAATTATGTTATCATTAGGGACGGATGTATATTTACGGCTTCCGAAGCTGGTAGATGCCATTTCAAGATACACAGTGTACTACTGGTGGCTTACTCCTTTCACAGGGAACGAATTTAGAAGAGATTGAGGTCTGATGCCGTTGGTTTCAAAACACATCCTGATTCAGTGGGCCTGTGCATGGCAGTTCGGTTCAATACCGGAGTTGTGCTTGTCTACCTTGTGCATGTGTTGTATTCCGCAAGCTTAGAGATGTTCAGACAGATAGACTTCTGGCCCTTTGACTTACGTAGTCATCGCAGTCTTTACTCGACGACTGTACACATTAATAGATCGTCACAGTTTCAGTTTCAGTTGACGGTTGCTATTGTCGTTTTGCTATTATGCTGTCGCTCGAACATGTTTAATTTTTCTCTGCAGACAACCAACCAAATATCCTTCATCCCAACTGTTGTAGAGCTTGCAACTTGTTCTTAATATGTTTCCAATCAGTATCGTATCAAAAGAGAGGACGTTGCTATAGCTACCTGTACATGGCGGGTGTGACTGACAACGCGCTAAATTTGGATGCTGTGTGTGTCTGTATTCACGCGCTCATTGGACCATGGCGCTTGTCCCCACAATACGCTGACCCTCTTCCCTCTCTCATCAACTTCATGTCGGACAACGAAGTTCCTCCTCCCTATTCGGAACAAGAACTGGACCAAAAGATCTCGAGCGCCCTAGTGATCTCCGTGCAACAATCTCAGCAGGATCTCACTGATGATGGCGAATGGGAACAATGGGACGAGGCTGTATTTTCCGCTGCGGAAGCCCGCCGTAACAGGAATATTGACTCGGGTCTTATCGAATCATGTGGATCACAGACGTTTGAGAGGTATGAATCCTACAACCCACCTTTACCAGTTCCCGGCGCTGTACAACCTCTGAGGATTCATAAAAGGAGCGGCTCTAGTGTCAGTGGTGCCCCTGCTTGGGTTGGTGGTATGATTGGCGAGAATTCCTATGGATCCAGTCCCTCGCAGCATGTTCTCCGGAATGGACATTGGGCGCCTCACAACATTCCACCTGATAGTGACGACGACGATCGTTCCAATCCTCCTCCTCCGTTCTCCTCGTTGGATTCACGAATGGATGGAACTGTCAGGTTGGAATATCATGCTGAATCTACACCTCCTTCGCCTTTGAACTCTCCTGAGACTGACCATTCGCCCCTACCTCCTGGCCCGACGTTGAGTGGTCAGAATCAATTTCTTGCCGGTCCGCATCAACACTCCGCCCACTTTTCGCCCCCACCTGGGACAGTTCCAAGGCCAACTCGACAGTCACTGCCGAACACTACTAGATCTCCCAATTATCATCTCCAACAGCGACCTGTTTCAGCGATCCATCCGCATCCAATTTCTGCATCTCCGCACCCAGTCTTGAATCACCCGACGCATTCCCCTCACCCGTCTGGTCACTTTGGGCAGTATGCGAGGTCGACGCAATCTTTGGCCCGGGCTCAACCCCCTCATGATGTCTATCTTCCTTCTACTCACAAGAAAACAGTTTCAATGTTGCCTTCCCAAAGCCAATCATTCGCGGCCAGTGCACTATACAAGTTAGTGTTTCACTGACATTGCATAACCGTTTCTGATCGTTTTCTCTCCATCCAGTTCCTCAGTTTCTGGCCATCTGTCATCACCGATGTCAATGCAACCTCGCGTGTCGCATTCGTCAGTAATCCCCTTCATCCTGAATAAGGCACATTTTCAACTTGTCCCTGCTTTCTAAGGTCGTGGCAACCGAAATCTCCTCAAATCACCCAATCTCAACCTCTCCCGCGGCATTCACTAAGTATGGTCGATCAGTTGTCAAATTCAACTGTCCCTCGAAGTGTAATCTCTGCAGACTACCGCGCCAGCCATTCAATGTCAAACGCTCATGCCCAAGGATCGTCTCCTTCCCAGTACCCAACAAATGCTACTTATTTCCCTCAGCACCCGAGTTTTCCCAGCCATCACGGTGATTCCACTATCCCGAGATGGGCAACCTCAGAACAACAATTAAATCAAAACTTTCAATCTTAAATACAAGGAGGAATATATACAATTTCCGAAGTGAATTGAATGGAATAGGAAAAATCAAAGCTGTAAATCACTTATGTCACTATGTATCCTATCACCACTATCCGTACATATCTGTATCTTATATCTTTGGATTGGCATTTCAATATTGGATATGCAGGACATGGAAGACACATTGATAACACACATGAATCCTCTCGATTTCACTGACTTGGAAACTAAACTTGATGGTGAAGACTTTGTAAATGACATTATATCTGGACCTGCTCTCTATGGTAGCAAAGTGTGAAGAATCACCCATATCGTTGAATGGTAGGCAGTTTCGAAATCTTCCGGTCCTGTGATCGACAATCTGCCTCCTCTTGAACAAGTTCATCATTTTTAATCACGTACCTCATCATCACGCATCCATGGCTAGTTCTTCAAGTGCAGTGCGAAATCCTATCTCACCGACGTCCTCTTCACGTCCCCAACATACCCCACTAGACTCTGTCCAACCCAAACCGGCTAACTGTCAGTTTCCATTCAAAACCAGGTGTCAATTGATCAAGGTTCATTTCTCGAATAGATGTCTATTTCAATAGAAATACTGCAGAGTTTTCCGATGAAGCTGTTCCCCGTGCCAAAAACGTTCAGCTCAAGCTTGAGCACTATTACAAGGTGGCCGTTGACTCTGCCATAGAGCGTAATGCGAGGTTCGATAAGTTTCAGCGTTAATTTATCGCGCTAGTCTCAACCATACGAACAGGCGTGTCGAACTTGAAAGAAAACTTCAGAACGATGTGATGATGTCTGAGGAACGAAAACACCGGCAATTGCAACAACTCGGAAAGAAAGAGTCGACGTACCTTCGTCTACGGCGGACGAAGTTGGGATTGAATGATTTTCGAACCATCAAAGTCATTGGCAAGGGTGCATTTGGAGAAGTTGGTCAAAGCGTTTTAGGATCCATCTGGTTATGTCTTGACGCGCTGTACAGGTCAGGCTTGTCCAAAAAGTTGACACAGGCAAAATATACGCGATGAAGTCTCTAAAGAAGGAAGAAATGTTAAAGAAGGAACAGGTATGTCGATTGTCCGTTGCCTTCAAGCTTTTTTTGGTGATCCTAATGAAGTCCAGCTAGCTCACGTTCGAGCAGAGCGCGACGTACTGGCTGAATCTGATTCTCCTTGGGTCGTCCAATTGTACTATTCCTTCCAAGACACTTCTTACCTTTACCTCATCATGGAATTCCTTCCAGGAGGCGATTTGATGACTATGCTGATTAAATACGACACTTTTTCTGAGGACGTTACAAGGTTCTATATCGCGGAATGTGTTCTTGCTATAGAGGCTGTCCATAGACTAGGGTTCATCCATCGGTAGGTAGTGACAGTGATTTTTTAAATCATGTCAGACTCAATGGTTAGTCCAGTGATATCAAACCAGACAACATTTTAATGTAAGTGCCTTCCTGGTGTTGTGTTAAGCTATCGTTTGACAAGCCTTCTGACAGTGACAAAAACGGTCATATAAAGCTTAGTGACTTTGGCCTTTCCACTGGATTCCAGAAGAAACACGACTCGAGCTATTACCAGCGGCTCCTGGACCCTGCTAACGTTGTGCAATCTCCAACTGTTAAGGCACAAACACAGAGGAATAGTGTCATGGTTAATTCTATTAATTTGACTATGTCGAACAAAGATCAAATAGCTACTTGGAAAGCCAACCGTCGAAAGATCGTAAGCTTTTCTCATCTCCATCTGGAAGTATACTTAGCAGTCTTAGGCCTATTCCACTGTCGGCACGCCAGACTACATCGCTCCCGAAATATTCCTTCAACAAGGTTACGGTAAGGAATGCGATTGGTGGTCATTGGGCGCTATAATGTTTGAGTGTTTGGTTGGCTATCCTCCCTTCTGCTCCGATTCTACCCATGAGACATACCAGAAGATTATGCAATGGTCTCGTTTTCTCATCTTCCCTGATGACGTTTATTTGAGTCGGGAGTCTGAAGACATGATCAGGCGGTATGCTTTACCCCTGGATATTCATTTCTCCGCTGAAACAAGTATTACCAGTTTGATCACTTCTGCAGATCGCCGTCTCACGGTCGAACAAATCAAGAACCATCCTTTCTTCTACGGCGTCGACTGGAGTACAGTACGACAGATTGATGCCCCTTTCGTCCCACACCTTCGGTCGATCACAGATACCTCTTATTTCCCCACTGGCGACATCGATCAAGTGGACGAAGCAAGGCCGGCTGATTCTAGTGAGGCTAGCATGGATATGGCATTCCTGGGGTTCGTATAATTCCTCCTCTCTTCACATCGAGAATGAATTGTGTATCCTTCCAGATATACCTTCAAACGCTTTAATTTGTCGTGATTTCAAACCTCTTTCGTCAAGTTCTTCTTTCTCAAACGTTTTGCCGACCACTGATATGTAAGCAAATGGACAACCCAGTAGTTTATGTTTGTCGTGGGTGCATATGCTCTTGACATGTGTACTTTCCATACGATGATTAGATTAGTTTAGATCTACATTTGCACGTGAGATCAATCAATGCATCAAGAAAAAGTTTGGGACTGATGGATGACCCATGACCTCTTCAACGGCCTTTGCTGGCTCTTGGACGTCTCTTCCTGAGCCTCTCACTCCATGGATGTATGTAGAAAAGTGTTCTCACTAGAATTCAAACTCATCGAATAATCAGTCTCGATGTCATTCAATCCATGGGTCATACTCATATGACCCCCGTGCAAGCGTCTTGTATTCCATTGTTCATGAAGCACAAAGATGTCGTTGTTGAAGCCGTGACTGGCTCCGGGAAAACATTGGCCTTTGTAATACCCATATTAGAGAGACTCCTGCGGAGAGACTCTAGGCACCGAACAAACGAGATAGGTGCTTTAGTCATTAGTCCCACACGGTACAACTTTACCATTCTGCTCTCTCGTACAGCAGCTGATCCATTGCGACAGAGAATTGGCAACGCAAATATACTCTATTTTCTGTCTTTTCTTATCAGCGCAGCCAGGCGAAAATGAAGGGTCCTCATCTGCGCCTCCACTTCCCCAGCCACTATTGCTCATTTCCTCGACTGAGTCATCTCCAGCGCAGGATATCAAGCGATTCAATGATACTGGAGCAGACATAATAATAGGTACACCAGGTCGCGTCGAGGAATTCCTGTTGGGAAAGGGTAAAGGAATTGTTAGTGTTCGAGAACTCGAAGTACTCGTGCTAGACGAGGCAGATCGGTGCGCATACAACAGGTTTAATTGCTTTATTTTTATACTTCGACAGCTTGCTAGATTTGGGGTTTCAGCAAACTCTAACCCGCATCCTAACTCACCTCCCAAAACAGCGTCGGACAGGACTTTTCAGTGCAACTATGACAGACGCCGATGCTCTTTCAGAGCTTGTCCGTGTTGGCCTCCGGAATCCGGCGCGAATTGTGGTTAAAGTTCAATTCAAAAAAAGGGTCAAACAGGAAGAGGGGAAGAGAAAAGTTGATGAAGTTGTAGAAGAGCGAAGAATACCCCCAAGGTAAGTTGTGCAGCAAAGGTGTCCAATCTCCTGGAAAAATCAATCTTTCATTGTAGCCTTGACAACTATTACCTTACATGTCGCGCATCAGAGAAAATCGTTCAACTCTGCCGCATCATCGCTCATGAGATCCGCGAACATCAATCTTCACAGTTTATTGTCTACTTTTCTACTTGTGCATGTGTAGACTATTTCTACAAAGTAAGTCAGTTGTATTTTATTGATGAGGTGATCTTTTATCTTTCCACGTTAGGTCCTCCCATGCCTGTTTCCTTCTTCTGTCACTCTGTATTCGCTTCACGGGAATTTGCCTCCTGCAGCTCGGACCCGTACTCTGTCATCCTTTTCTTCCGCTCTATCCACTCCTGCTGCACCATCAATCCTTCTTGCGACGGACGTCGCTGCACGCGGCCTTGATCTGCCTCACGTCGATGTTGTCATCCAATTCGATCCTCCATCAGACCCCAAAGCCTTTTCGCATCGATGTGGCCGGACAGCGAGGGCAGGAAGGAGTGGACGCGCGTGGGTTCTACTGGTCGGGCGAGAAGTAGAATATGTCGGTCAGTAAAGTGCTGATGATCCTCCCAAGATGATACTGAAGGAGTTGTAGAATTCATGTCCATCCGAAAGATACCATTCCAGTGCCGGGCATATCTGACGGGAGAAGATAAATCGTTAGCGATGAATGATAATTGTCTGGAAGATCCTCAAGTCGCAGAACATATCAAAATGTTACGAGAAACTCTCCTTACGGACCGTGGCTTACATGACAGGGTAAGTTGACTTAACCTCGTCTAATGCAACCCTTAACGATGTTTGAATATTCAGGCTGCTAAAGCATTTGTGTCCTTTGTCCGTGCTTACTCTAAACATGAGGCGTCATATATTTTTCGTATCAAAGATCTCGACCTTGTTGGCGTGGCAAAGAGCTTTGGGCTTCTGCGCTTGCCTAGGATGCCGGAGCTAAAGGATGTTGATGTAGAATGTTGGGAAGATGCTCAGGTCGACGTAAGTATCATCTCCTCAAATCTTCTCCAATTTCTGAGGTTCTGGTACAGTGGGATACGTATTCTTATGCAGACAAAGCGCAAGAAGCGAGAAGAATAGCTCAAAGCACAGCAGAGAGGTCCCGAAGTGAAGAACAAGAACAATTGCGGAAAGTAACACAAGCAGAAAAAAAGAAGGCGAATACTGCCTGGAGCGCGCAAATACAAAGGAAAGAAGCGAAAGAACTTCGTAAAGAGAAGCGCCTCCGGAAGAAAAAGTGGCTACAGTCTCAAACTCAGGCTACATGTGGGCTTTCAAGCGCCAGTTCGTTGAAGAGAGGTAGAAAAGATAAAGCAAATGGCAGCTCTGATGATGACGATGATGTGGATGCTTGGGATGAACTTGCGCGGGAAGAGAGGATGGCAAAAAAAGTTAAGAAAGGTGTCATAAATCAAAAGGTCTTCGATGCAGAATTTGGCATTAGTTTGTCGTGAGGTCTCTTTCAGGTCATTTTGTGTAACTCAAGCTATTGTATTTATTACAAGTATTTATTAATCACATGTCACCTACCATGACATCCTAGATCTATATAAAGATACCATCGAGCTATGAGAAATCATCAATTCTTTATGAAAGATATTCGACTTGAACACGTTTCCACCAACGATATATCATTGACGTGGTCGTAGCAGGGGTCGCATCTACAACTTAGGCACATTAGGCAATGAAGATACTATTAAATATCAAGGGAAAGGAGAACGTTACCATCTCTACAAACACTGGCAGTAATTTTGGAATATGCTCGAGTTCAGGCGGCTTCAATGCCGGCATCCCCTTCCTCTTTCTAGAGGCTTGCGACTTCTGGCTGTGCTGAGACGAGGAGTCGAGTCTTTGCTTGGACGACTGATCGGAATGGAAGGTTGACTGCTGCCGATGATTCAGTTGTGATCTTGAAGGTGTTGTGGGGATTTGTGGATACTCGTGAGAACGTATAGGCGGATCGGGAGGCAATGGTTTAGAGGACCTATCAAATATGGCACTCTTCGGCAATAAGGAAAGATTTGGCATAGGCGGTACATCCTGGCTACGCCGCGGCAGGGACTTGGAATTCAAGGAGATTGATCTTTTTCGAGGTGCTTCATCTCGAATAACTACGATCGGTGGATATTGCGCTGGTTTCGCCATGGGCGATCGTTTACGTGGGATAGCTGCGTAATTGTGACTTTGACCTGAAGGTAGAGGCAAACTCTGTTCCTCGTCACTACTGTCCTCCAAATCGCTTTCGGCGGAGAGCGGTTCATCTGTAGACCCAAATTCGCTCGAATCATCATCGTCGTCGTCATACTCATCACTAGATTCTTCCTCAGTCTCCTCCGCCGCAAGATCGTCTGCATCGCCATGAATAAGCTCGCCGAAATCGATTTCGCCGATGACACCATTGACGAGATTTTGAGTCACTTCATCTTCAACATCTGCATCGCTGTTTCGTTCCTGAATACGCCCAAAGCGGCGACGAAGTTTTCCCTCGTATGCAACCTTGAGTTTATAATGGTATCGCGCAACCTCATCTACCTCGTTGAGGATGTCATCACGGTCCTTTCCGGTATGGGGCAAGAGAAATTCAAGGCTCAATGGTGAACCCAAACCTTCACGCACAACCGTCAGGAACAGTTCGACCCAGTGCATGAGACCACCAAATAGGTTTTCGCCTTTAGAGTGGACCTTATGTACGAAATGATAAAATGACTGTTCGTGGCGTTGAATCAAATTAATAAACGCCTGAACTGTTCTAGACGGATCCTCTTGAATTACTTTATCAGATATGTTAAGTTTACGATCAAAGTGTTGTAGATTACAAAAACCCAACGTACATTCTACTTGTTCGACCGTCTTGATTAAATCATTAATGAAGTTCTGCAGGTCACTAAGAGAATCAGCGATGCTGGCAGCGCGATAAACCTGGGCCAGAGGTGTATAGAAAATCGTGATGATATCCTTCAATAATTCGGCAGTGAAACCCTAGAACAAATGGATGATGGGTAGCAATGACAATTGACAGGTCCCACCTCGAAGATCAGCGCGATCAGCTGTTCACGATCCCGTAATCTTGAATATAGATGGGTCAGAACTTTCAGATCTTCAATAAGCCATGCATCTTCATTCTGCGGCCCATCGTCGTCGTCAGAGTCTACTAAAGTTGCTCTATACCTCAAGTAGAGCTCGTGTGCTCTGTGGGCCTTGGCGAGACGGTGCATTTGTGCCCGGGACATTACAGGTTCAACATCAGCACGTAGGACAAACGTTAAGAGGTTCATTCCTTCAGCAGCTTCATATCATTGAACAGAGAAAGTCAGTCACTAGCGTGTTGAGCAAAGCCATAACGGACCAGCATCAGCCTTGTATAGATCTTGAATCTCTCGAGGAGCATAGACAAATTGACGAATCTTGGCGCACATAATAGGGTCATCGATCTTGTCTTTGACAGCTTCAATATCCCCTTCCAAAGCCTTTACTTCCTCGGTTAGCGAACTGGTGAACATTCTGACACAAGGTAAGACCGTATCGAAAAGCTTTGGGTTCAGTGATGCTCACCTTTGGAGAAGGCTGCGGCCACCAAAAGGTTGTGCAAGAAAGAGGTCGAGCACACCTTAATATAAAATATCAGCAGAACTATGAGACGTTCAATTAAATACTTGCGCACCTCGAATCATGGCAATAGGATTGCTAATCTTTAGTATTCCTTTCAACATAAAGTAAGGCATTAACCCATGAATTCTTTTGAGACTTGCGAAAGTCTCTGAAGAATTATCAGATGCAACGAATTGGTGAAAGACAGTAGAAGCCATGCTAAATTTATAGTATGAGAGAAAAAAACTCTGGGACAGGGACAAATCATACGATATTCGAGCCCATTCAAGGACTGCCTGGTAGTTCGCTGGAAGACCACGAACGTCCGGAGTGACCTTGATAGTCGCGAAGATATGCGTCAATCCATCTTGAGATATCTTGAGCAGAAGATGATGTTACGAAATCAAATGCCTACCTTTACCCATCACATCACCTTTCACGCTCTTTATAGCCTCCCGGAGTCCATCCACACGACTTGCAATCTCTTTGGCGAACCTCTTCCTTCCATCCTCTCGAATATTGTCCGCTTCTTCTCTCCGTTGTGCATCTTCCAACTCGGCCTGCGTCAGCTTCACCGGGTTCGAGAGAAGGAATGACATCATAACCGGAGACGAAGCGATTTTAGAAGTTGCAAGGAGCGCATGAAGGTAAGATCGAAGCGTAAGCCTGTTCTTCTCGCGAGCAAGGCGTGATGTAGAGAGAGCCGTCTGCGATGGTGACTGAGGTATGTTTGTGGGAGGATGTGGAGCTAGATCGTATGTATTAGGTGGTAGGGGGCTTATTGGAGTACTCATAACCGCTGTTCTATCTTTCGGTGGTGGTAGGCGGATTTCCTCATTTGAATGGGCTTTTTGCAACTAAGATAGAGTTAGCAGATGGCTAAGATCTGGGATAGATAAATATACTTCAGCAGCCAGTGTCCTGAAATCGCCATATCTTCGAGCCACAAACACGTCGTCAAAACCGGTGCGTCGCGTGCGGATAATGAATTCCTGCTCAAACATTATGTTTGTTAAGAAGGCGAAAACGGAATGACGCGCCTCATGAGCACGACTGCGCATCCGGCCCTTGTCTACAACGGTCTTCACACCGATGACATTGACCTCAAAAACAACCCTTTTCTTAGACACCTTGGCCGTTCTTTTCCGCGCGAACATCTCGAGACGGTCTAGATCTGATTGATTCAAGCGAACTACTTGTTCCTGCTCTACAAGCTTAATGGCAGATCCCACAAACATAGCTAGATTTCGCTCAACTCTCGCAAGAAGTTTCTTGCGAGAAGCCTGTTCAGCGTTTTCATCTGCGTTGTCATCGTCCAATACTGACGTAGGAGAAAGATTTCTGGAAAGAGCGGAAGCAACAAAGGGTTGTAGCTTTTCGGAATAAAAGTCTTTGGGAGCAGCAACCATGAACGGAAACGTGAGTACAAACTGGCGAAAGATGTATCGAAGAAATGGGAGATCGACGAAGGGAGCATCTTTAGGAGGTGGCGAGAACGGTGGCCCAAGGAAGGAGAGTGTACTTGTATTATTTGGGGTGTATGTAGTAATGGCGTTAATCTCTTGTCTGAACTGGAGCTGAACTAGAGATTTTTTGAGGTAGTGTGCGCGTACTGGGGTCAAATCGGTGGATTGTGGAGGGGTGGGAATAGGAGGCTGCTCAAACTGAGATTGTACTGCCAGGACTCCACCATTAGGAGAACTGTTACTCGTTACTACGAGAGATTCGTTGTTGGCTGTGGCGAGCAGAGGCAAGGGTGGAATTTGGCGTGTGGGGCGCCGGGGTCGTGGCGGGGGGGTGGGTGGTGCAGGTGGGTCACTCCGTAAGTTATTCATGTTTGAAGACTGCGGAGGCTGGTGATGGTCGTCTTTCGTGGCGATGTCCATGATAGTCGCAACACAGCCGCAACGGACTTTGAGACTTTTGAGTACAATACCTACGTCAGGTTGATTGGCTGATGAGATAACAGTCTGATCTTATCTCGCTTCCTTTTTTGACGTATGATTTTACAGTAACTAGTATACAGAAATCGACGTTACATCCACCATGGTTTGTAGATACCAATAAAAACATAATACACAATAACAATACAGTCCGTAAGGTTTGGGTATATAAGAATCTGAATTCGAAGCGTCCATGAGAAGAGGGAAGAGCAGGGAAAAGGCAGACCGCACTTGAAAACGCATCCTTCATGATGATGATAGACACAGCTCCCAGACATCTGGACCTTGTAGTGTACTTCGCAAGCCCACAAACATCTTCTCCCGTCCAAGCATATCGATCAGCTTCAGTCCTTTCGACTTTTCGATCGCGTGGGCTTTCTCGTCTGTAATGTTCTGATACCGACGCTGGAAAGCAGCAGAAGCCCTGCGTTGAACATCTTGTGACAGTTGCGCAAAGTCTTCTTCGGAAACGGAAGCACGCAGGTACGTGTATACTGTGCACAATACGTCCATAACAGTCACTCCGTTTCTGCGTTGTGATGGCACTACGGTGATGACTCTATGCGGTAACGCGTCGCATACAATCATCATTGAGGGTAATGCAGGGTCTGTCGCTTGATCATTCAGAAACCCATCAAGAATACCAGGGTGGACGAGTGCGTTTTCTGGCGGGAGTGTGAGGTCGTACTGAATGAGACGTTCGCGTGTGCTGAGTCTGGGATTAATGCGGCTATGCAGGCAAGGTAGAGGTATGTTGCTGTGTGGAGAGCCGGATTGAGGTGAAATCAACGGCGAGTTGTTTGACTGCGGAGTAGGTGGGACACCGTGGAAGCGAACACACTTTCCTGGCATGTCTGCAAAGTAGTACTAGTATGTGACCGAGCGATTGCGCAGAGCGCGTATGTGTAGATATGTGCAGAGACACTAGTACAGAGGATTTGCATTTCAATCGTGCACAGTAATATACATACGGTCACAGGGTCCCAGATTAGAAACACTTCCATACAAAGAGACGCTGTAGTGAGTTTTTCGTGGTCACCGCCTTGACACTGACATTTCTTGACTCATTTTTGCATTGGATTAAGTAAGCGTCCTTCTGACCGCCCGCGGGCCCCATATTTGGTTTCCCCGACCAAATAGCACACCAAATAGCACAGATACAACGCAATACATGTGCATTTAGGTATTTAGTTGGTTGTCTAATTTATACGTCGTCCGAAAGATATCTGGTCAAATTCAGCTCTGGACCCCCCTGGCGTAAACCTCGAAAGATGCCGTATGCGCAGTATACAGCCGTCTCCCGCCTGAGTGGGCGCTTGTGAATACGGCACCTGGCGCTGCAAAGATTGTGCTGGAAACCCCTGTTGGAGGCACATGGAAAGTTCCGCGGACTTGGAAGGCGATTTTTCTGGTCCAGATCCAGATCCGCAGCCGCGAGTGACGGATACTTACAGGGACGTTGCGCAGCGGATTCTAAGAATGGCGCTTGGACCTGGATACAGCTGCCACTTTTGACATATTTCTTTTCTATGAGTTAGATAGAAGCACTTTCAAATTGATCATCACCGCTTTATTTGACAGAATCACGGTCCCGACTCCCCGTCTGGGGCACTCCGGTGCTCAGTATCCACTCCTAAATCTATATGTGCTCAAGACCACAGCACTGTTAGCTGATCTAATACCCGTATATCTATAACGTCACTTTAGTGGAATGGGTGGATGGCACTCTTCAGATGTTTATCTACGCCTGTCGAAGGAACATCTAATATTTGCTGATGCCGTTCGCATCTTGGACTTGGAGGAGTGATAATTACTTATGGCAAAGATTTTCGTGGTTAAATCGCTGATTACGCTGACCAAGGCCGCCTTTGTTTGGAAGACGCAAGCCTTCTGAAAAGTCAACCCCGGCCCAAGCTATCGGTTACCCTAATATACAACCGGGCCGCCGGTCGGTGCAAAAATCATATTTCAAATCTTTCTACACAGCACCGTGAACCATGATTTGTGTGTGTGATGATAGGCCTTCGAAGATTTATTTCTTCAAGCATCTGATACGTAGTACCGAGTAATCGTTGTTAGTAATTATCAGGCTTACTTTCTATAGTTTAATGCTTCAAACAAAGGATACCTTTCAAAGACAGTTGATGGGAGTGATCGGTGTGTACGGGAGCATCGCTGCATCAAACAGGAAATTACTTTCGTCCTTGGCTGTCCAAAATCCAAGACATGAATTCTAATCAAAGAGTTAGGTCGAATCTCAGCATACTCAAGTGAACAAATCAACGATCGATACTTAAAAAGCACAACTATATAGATAAATAGTTCCAACTCAGCACACAACGGACACCTGGTAAATCTAAAGAGAAAGGCTCGGCTACAAAAGCAATCATTGGGATTATATGTTATCAAGAAGATCGACGAAGTCCAAAACGAATACGACACAAGAGAGAGAATCAAGAGCTGCGGTACGCGAAGTGTACCTGGGCTCAAGCATCTGTTGTACAGTCATACAAAACTCATAGGGAAAATCCAGCCCAAGCAGAGTAAGTTAAGTAAATCCGCCGTTATACGTGGTGTGCATAAAAATCAGCTTTTGCGAGTGGGTATGGAAGGCATAGGCACTTGAACACTGTCACGATCGAAGCCCAACGGGTATGATGATAAATCACTCGTAAGGGCAAGAGTGTCCAGACTCGCTCGTTGACGATGATGGAGTGAGCTCGGAGGTGCTGAGCTTTCTCCAGTTTCAATTTGGAAGGGGAATGACTCAAGACCCGACGACGACGTCGACAGCTGGGAGCCTGTTGACATCCCCAGCGTTTGCCTACTTGGAGGCGGCGGAAGGGAACCTTCTTCAGCGACATTCAAGTGTGTATTTACCGGCGGTTTGTTGTCAGAAAATGCCTCTTGCGCAAGGGGAGAAGGTGGAGCGATTTTTATCACATGTTGACTCTTGGAAGATATCAGTGAAGACGATGTCGTACTGTTGAACGTCTGTTGCGTCAACGGAGAGACTGGAGGGGATCTCACAGGGCGGTCAGATATGGGCGATGGGGGCACGAAAGGGAAAAATGCTAGAATGGAATCGTCACGTGTAGAAGCGGCAGACACAGCAGATCCACTTGAAACCCTACGAGCACCATCCATGCCTTGCGTTTGAGCTTGCACAGGCACCTGGGTTCGTTGTTCTTGATCTTGCATAGTTGCCGAACTTGGCGTAGAAGGGCTAATCAACCTGCCCATCGTAGTCCTGTAAGTCGAACGAGTACTGCCAGTGGGGTTCAACCCAACATGAACTCGCGTTGCGCTTCCAATATCAACGATAGAGCCAGATTGAGTACTGACACTAGAAGGACGGCTAGTGTCTCCGGATCGTACCCAAGGTGCGTTGGGTGGAACATCTGGAATCCAATCCAGTTGTTGGGATTCACGAGCAGTGGCAGGTATTCCTGCGAAAGTCGGTGTGGTTGGTGCTGGAGACACACCGTATTCAGCGTTAATCGAAGCATAGTCACTGAAGGGATCGTTACGGTGACTATCGTCTTTGTTTATATCCGCTGGTCCAAAGGGCGTCGAAGCCAATGGGGATTTATTCATGGGCCGAGTATTTGGAGGAGCCTTCAAAGAGTCAGGATGAGACGGAAGCGGTCCAGGTGCATTGATAACTTCAGCTTTGACGACGCCCAAGACCTGTCTGACTGCTTTGCCTGGAGTGATGATCATCGGTGCTTCGGTGAGCAGATCACTTGAAAAGCTGGCATTCGATCCAAGTGAGTTCCTGTTTGTGAAACCTGAAATGCCAGAGCGAGTGGAAAGAGCAGACTTGGCAGGCGGATGCAGAGAGTCGCTTGAAACATTAACGTGGTCTAGATACAACTCGGGAGAGCGAGCAGGGCGCATGGGCGATGACCCTCCTGTTGGCAACTGAGTGTGACCACCAGATGAAGGCGAGAAGGACCGTTGTGTTTCCGCGGGTGGTACAAGGGCAATGGGTATGACATTCGTTCCCTCAGTACCGGCAGTTTGAATGGATGATGTGGCGTCACTGAAGGGATCATTGTTTGATCGCCGCGAGGTGTTATGATGGGGAGAAGAGCGTTGTGTATTGGGATCGAGGTCAATCGTAGTATTGGAATTGGAATAAACACGGACGGTGTTGACTTCGTTCTGCGGGGTGACATACTTTTCTGTCGGGTCGGGCCTGTTGAGCACTGTTTCGGCTGCAGCTGGGACATCCTTTGGAGGCTCGCGGGCAGCGGCCAACTGTTGACGAATCTTCGACTTGCGTCTATACCACAAAAAGAAGGTTATCGCTATACCGAGAAAGACCAGTGCTGCCACGATGGCGCCTGCCGTAGCGCCCTTGCTAACACCGGCAGAGTCGGAACTGCCTTGACTAGGCTTGGGTACGCAAGTTGTTCTAGCGCATGTAAGGCAGTCTCTAGAAGGGCTGATGAGCGGGAGTCAGGTGGGAGCAGTTGAGACGGACCTGTTGATCTGGATGCAATCTTGGTCGGAAGGGCAGTCGCAGGGAGAAGGATCGGGGCAGGTGACGATGCAAGAGGGGGAAGGAGACTGACGGGGAAGCAGAGCCTCGATGTGCATGTGCAGAGGGAAGAAAGAACGAACGTGGCGAGTCGGAAGGAAAAAAGAGAGGCTCAGAGAACGATGTGGGAAGCAATAGACTGGTTAGAGCTTATCTAATACAATCACTGATGCACCGCACATGCCCACAGCCATGCATCCCGCCATCTCTGTTTCGCATCTCACCTATCGTCATCAGCCCGGCACAGAGCCCTCGCTCGACGATGTTAGTCTCAGCCTGCCTCGTGGTTCCCGTACCATCGTCGTCGGTGCCAACGGAGGTGTGCACAAACCCCTTTCTCGTCCTTCCTTTTCGTTGAACCTCGTTTTCAGCTGGTAAATCCACCCTCTTACAAATCCTAGCTGGAAAGAGGCTTGTTACTACCGAGGGTGCTCATATCTTTGTTCAAGGTCGTGATGTGTTCCGTGATTCGCCCCCGGGCGTCAGTTTCCTTGGAACGGAGTGGTCCGTGACATAGTGTTCGTGCACACTCATCAGCTGCTTCAAGTCAGAATTTGATAGGGCGATGAATCCAGTGGTCCGCGGAGATATTGTCGTCTCGGCATTCTTGGACTCTGTTGGTGGTTATCGCCACAAAGAGAGACGGGACAGGCTTCTTGATATTCTAGATGTCGACCTCGACTGGCATATGCATCAGATTTCCGACGGCGAAAGACGCCGTGTACAGCTCTGTTTTGGCCTTATGGTGCCGTGGGATGTCTTACTACTTGACGAAGTCCGAGTTTCCTGTCAGCTTTCGTTCTCCTGGCTAACCTTCTGCCTAGGTCACTGTAGACCTCGATGTACTTGTCCGCGATGACTTACTCAATTTTCTCAAATCTGATAGTGAGCAGCGTGGTGCAACAATCCTCTGCAAGTAGCTTTTGTTTCCGCTTACATCCAATACTCAAGCCCAGTCAGATGCAACGCATATCTTCGACGGATTAAACAACTTTCCCACCCACGTTATGCATATGCGCTTAGGTTCTGTCATAGAACCTCCGACTGCCTGGCCTATATCCTCGGCTTCTTCATTGGCGTCCCAGTTTGGCGCTCCAACGCCCTTGTATGCTGTCGCTCTACAGTGGCTCCACGAAGATCGAGACAACCGTCGTGAACTAGAGCGCAACGGCAGGAAAAAGCGAGGTGCTCGTCGTGATCAGGTATTTCTTTTCACCCATGGTTCCACTGCTACCTAATCGTTTCAAAGATTCTTCCAACAGACTCAGAGGCTTTTTATAAGAAGTAGGTTAATCCCTGATCTTTCTGTTGTACTTTTTCACTATACCTACAGATACGACTATAGCCATTGATGATCTATTGAATCCAACACCTTATGTCACGTCTTTCCCAGGTTTCTTTAAAGATAGATCTCTAGATATTGACAATGTGATTGTGTTGAGCTTTTGCTCGTAACTTTGTGTCGGACTTCGAAAAAAGTAGATGCACCAGCAATAAGCTAAGTAAATGACACTCGCCATCCTCTGCATGAACCAATCCACTTCAATACAACCGGAGATCATAGATCTTACCGGACCAGAGTATGATGTGTCTTCCAAAGCGAGTAACTCAATAATGGTGGAACAGGAGAAAAAGAGGTCACGGAGGAGGAAGAGAAAGAGAAATGATGGAGACAGCACGCCCAGTCTTGTGTCAACAAGGGATACCTCTCCAGTAGAAGGGAAGATTGGATTGAAGATGACAGACGCCGCTCAAAACGATCCCGATGTTTTGCTTGATGAAGCCGCTCATCGCAAGGAACGACACTCGAACGAAAAGCGCGAACGACAGATTGTATCTTCTTCATCCACATCCTCTCGGTTGAATGACACAGAGCAAGGAGACCTATTTTACATCGATCTTGAACCTGTCCCTTTCTCTGCTGCGCCCCAAGTGTCCTTGACCTCAACTGCTGCATTAGAGAAAACAACGGAATTATTACTCCCTGCTCATGTATCAGTATTTGGAGAAGAACCCACAGAACTTATGGTTTCAGAAGACGCAATTTCCAATGAAGAGTTCATTGAGTACCTAGATTTTGATGATAATAGTAAAGTGCGCGTCTTCTGTTGCCGTTCGTACCAGACTCTCATGTAACTCACAGAATATTGTCCGCTATTTTGACGAACCTTTGCCAGAATCTTCAAAGCACAATAGAACAGTGTGCAAGAATTGTGGAGCGGAAGGAAAACACACAACAGCGACATGCCCAGTCTTGATTGTATGTCGTTTTGTGTTCTCGAGGACTTTGCTCTATTTAACTTTGAAAGTGTCTGACGTGTGGTGCGCGCGATGAACACGGTACACGATCATGTCCAATCAGTAAAACATGTTTTACATGTGGGATGAAGGGTCATATCAGTGCTGTGCGTTTAGCAATATACTGTAATGATGTTCTATCTTGATATCGAATCACAGACGTGTCCAAATCGAAGGGCTGCTCAACGCGGGGAATTGGACAAGTATGATGATTGTGATCGCTGTGGTTCAGAACGTCACAAGACATATGTAAGTTTACAATCATTGCATTGCATTAAGCATCCGTGCTAAACACGTTCTATAGGAATGCCCTACTTTGTGGCGCCTTTATGAGTACCTCACTGAAGATGCAAAATGTCTCGTACTGCGAACGCGAAAAGAGAAGCAGAATCTTGCTCTTGGAGAAGGGGGAGAAGGGTATATCGCCGACGATCTATGGTGCTATAACTGTGGAAATTTTGGGCACTGGGGTGATGTGAGTTTTTGCATGAAATGTTAAAGAAAATGGAATTGACCAATTGATTCAGGACTGTAAGGACGTGCCATATCGCGAAGGCGTGCCTGATGAGTATTCTGCCTTCAGCGAGCATAATACTTTGTCAGGGCCGTTCTTTGATTCTGTCACAGAAACCCTTTCCTCAACAACACCTCGACGTGAGCGCCGTGACCGCGATTCTCACTACGATCTGCCACCTTCGTGGGGTCATGTTCCCGATAATGTTGGTCGAAAAGGGAGGCGTGACAATGCGGCAAAATTGGAACGGAGAGCTCAAGAACAGGCAGCAGAGGATGATCCAGATGATTGGTTTAGAAATCCACAGAATGCGCGAAACCGTGGGGTTGCTCGGAACGACAACGGGAGAAAGTCCAATCCACCAAAAAAGTTGGTTTTCGGAAAATCTCTAGAAGAAAGCACCAAACACTTTAGTCCCCCCTCCCCACCCAAACTTTTGGACCGTATTGGAGATGTGTATTACGCTGGCCAATCTCGGTCAGAAAAGAGTTTGCGCGACGCAGGACCTCTACGCAGATCAAGACGAAATCAAAAGCGTGATGACAGGAACGGACGTGATCCTGACCTGCGTTGGCGGGATGATGTGGGTCCTCGATACAGGGGAGGTTATGCTAGATGATTTTGACGATGGACTATGTACAATGCAGTAATCTTCCTTGGGACATTGAAAATACAAATGTGGATATGTAGATGAAATTTCAAATGTTCCTGTGATAAAACCAAGGACGTGCTATGAAGAGTAAGGTTGAGTCTCTTAGCTCCCACTAGGGGAGTAGTGGGGTTGGTTTTACAGTAGCACATAGTTTAGTACGGTCACGTGTATTTGTTCAATGATCCTCCTTGGCGCTTATGTTTCATCCTCGACCTATCTATCCTCCCTGAAAGCTGTGGCCCCGTTCGCTGGCTCTGGGTTTCCAGCATTATGAGCCGGTCTGCCTCTGGCTTGGCCTGGCTGACGACCTGAAGCCGGGCCCGGCACATCACTAGCTGGACCCTAGCATGTTCATCGGGTTTGTGTGCTGCGGCGAATGCGACTAGGATATGTCGTCTACGGAACTTATTCATAAGGATACACTCCAATGCCTACCACTGGCTCTTGTCTTTCGCAAAAACGCGATGATCACAACTCACTCCTACCCGTACTTGCCCATCTTCACAGGCCAGGGACGTTACCTCTCCATGGACACGTCAGATTACTATATCAGATGCCTCTTCATCCTCCGGTCCTTTTCTCCTCTCAGCATGCTACGATGAATTTCCCAAGAGCTGTCTTGTTTGCCGGCCAGTGACTAGTGACTAGCTCTCGAAATTGACCGGACTGACTTCGTGTTACTCAAATATCTTATCTCGACACCTAAACAGCGTTATCTACAGAATGCTGTAGTCTCAGAATTCGCACTTTTCGATCTGGTTTTGTGCGACGTCGCCACGTCCAGAGTTCTCCGACATACTGCTACCCCGCTCCGCCTGTCCCAGCCTCATCACACCACCCCGCCGGCCTCATCCACCAACCGTGAGCACGCACGCCCAAACACAAACACCTACCCCGCGGAACATCGTGCTCGTAGGTTCAGACAGGCCCTGCGTACCGGTTCGCACCGACCAGCACCGCTCACATCGCGCGACCATGTCCTTGCTAGTTCATCCACCACGCTCCACGTGGGGTCACTCATTGAGGGCGGCGAGTCGTCCTCTGGGAACACCTGGTGCATCGGCACTTCCGACGTCACAGAACTTCGTCTGCAGCCCGTCGCTCACAAAAAGTGATGAATCTCTTCGCCTGCAGAAATACGTTAGAGTCCCCGCAGACGCGGGCAGACACACCTTGTCCTTGCAGTTTGTCCCCATTTTGGGCACATCTAGCACGAATATCGTAATAAAATTCTTCGTTACCTCTAGATAGTCAGTATTATACGATGTCGATATTAGAGGAATGTAATCAGTTCCTTATTTTGTCCAAAGAGTACCTCATAAAAGGGTTCTTATCTTCAATTCTGTCACGTTTCCGTCTGATTACTCCATTTGAATGTCTTGACCTTGCAGTCAGCTTTCACTTACAGCCATCCTTGGAAGCGTCAATGCTGATAAACAAAGGTTTATTCGGTGCTGAGCTGTCGAACCCCTCAATACCAACTCGCACAACGTCTGACCGTCCAGCTGTGTCGGAAGCAATTAGTGTAGTTACGCGCACAGCAGTTTCACTTGAATATGCTTCCATCCGACATCGCGAACATTGCCCCCTTGGCATGTATATTATGCCTTCGGCCGAAAACCTTCTGGTCTGGAACGCCGTCTTTTTTGTGCATCAAGGTGCGTATTCCAACAAGATGAGCATACTCGTAAAATGCTGAAGGTGTTGTAGGATATTATGCAGATGCCATTCTCAAATTCCGTATCAGCTTTCCTTCAATATACCCTGATAAACAGCCCTCAGTGCACTTTGTTACGGATGTGTTCCATCCGCTCATTGACAACCAAACGGGCACTTTCAACATAGCACCGAGATTCAAACCTTGGAGGTAAGAAAGACTGCTTGATATAATCCGTTCTCATAAAAAAGTTAGACCCAAAGAACATCATGTATTTGATATACTTCACTATATAAAGGCAGCATTCAAGAGGGACGCGCTCGATCAACTTCAAGAGTTGGATTGCCTGAACAAAGAGGCGTTTCGGTATTTCAATATCTCCATCTATTAGGAACCAGCTGATCTCGTATAAGATTGTCAGGAACCAATCTTAGTACATCTGTCATTTGCTAATGCGGAAGACAGGTATCGCGATGCACCGTCCTCATTTGCGGCTCTGGCAACACAATCATCCAACCTATCTCAATCTCCGTCGGCACTGTTTGATAGCGATCACCCATCCATGACGGGGAAAGTATCAGATGGTATCAAGCTCAAAGAATTGACAAAGAACGATCTGCAAAGGTTTCGAACAGATCTCGGATTGAGTGAGTGGGCCGAGAATAGCTGAATCTATCCTTGAAGTGAGTCGCAAGTCTATCTTATTCCAATTGATATTCCGACACACTATCCAGCTGAGTGGACAAATTCCTTACACCTTGAGAGCAGAAAAGAACCGCATACTCTAATTCTCGATCTGGAATCATTTTCGACCGTGAAAATCTTTGTCAGGACATGCTTATTGGGGCATCACTGGAGAGGTATGCCCATATCGTGCATGCTGGATCAACGATACCCATGGCTGTCAGAAGAGCGATCATGTTGTGACTATGTTTGCATGTGAGCGCCAAAATGGGGAGCTTACTGCATCTAGTGTAAAGGCCTTATACAAGATTGTGCATTCATTGGAGTCCATAGCCATGAACAAAGAGTGAAGTAAGGTGGGAGCAAGTGTCAGAATGGGTGAAAAAAAGTTATAGTGCAGAAAGTAGAAGCAGTTTCAGCAGTAGATGGTGTAACTTGGGCGCTTGTGTAAATGAATGTTACTGTCATCTTTGACGGCTCAATGGCGCTGTTCTACATGCCAACGCTTGAGGAACGCAAGAATGCCACACGGAAGATGGACCTGGAAGACTTGAAAGCCTTGTAGAGACTCTGACACCTTCTGAGAAGCTCCTTCTCAGCTGCTTCAATGAGCTCTCCAGATTCCAAGTTTGAGACTAGTAGTATTATTTTTCCAAGGTCCAGATATTCATGTTCCTTTCCCTCGGCGTGGCACTGAGTGGGTAAAGTGGATGTCTAGGTCTAGGTGATCCACATATCAATACCTGGCATGCTGAATCGTTGAGTTATGACAGTCAACGAGACTTTCAAGTAAATACGAGCTTTTGTAGAGCAGGCTATTCATACATTCCAGCGAAATGAAACTATGTATGCGTAGAGAGGGACGGGAGAACTTTAAGCTTTAACTTTTCATGTCTGGAAAGGCGTTATCATGCAGACCACGTGACATTTTATACTCAGGTTATTTCCGGAATGTGTGTTACTTACCCGGCTACTAGGTGACTTCAACATAGAAATATTCAATGTACCATAGAGACCGGCACTCACGTTACCTGTACTCTCCAGAAAAGTCTTCCACAAGATCTAGTTCCACTTTCACGCGTTCATCGTCACCTTCCTCGATTGGATCATACTCCGAAATATCATCAACAACTCTAGATCTATCAACAAAGTAGGGTTGGTTACGATCTGTGTTGGAGAATCTCATTGACCTTGGGAAATAAAAGGAATGGCCTTTCGCAAAAGTCCATACTTCTTGGTGTTTGTGCAATGGACATCAAGGCTAGAAGCAAAGCCATGAGGGAGATTCTGACGCGGCTAGTAGAAAGAGCTCGGGGTTCCATCGAAGTAAAAGTATTTGGAGACAAAGTCATTTTGGACGAAGGTCAGGATGAACAATTTGACATGGTGTTAATATACCAATACTTTCAAATCATCCAGATGTGGAAAGTTGGCCTCGTTGCGACGTCCTCATTTCTTTCTTCTCGACTGATTTTCCACTTGACAAAGCTATATCCTACGTGAAACTTCGGAAACCTTTCTGCATCAATGATCTCACACCTCAAGCCCTTCTCTGGGATCGTCGACTTGTTGGTGCTGTTTTAGATCATCTCAATATACCAACACCGAAGCGGATAGAAGTCTCGCGAGACGGTGGCCCAAAACTCGATACCGAGCTTGTTGACCTCATGAAGCAAAGATTAGGCTTAGTTCTTGGCGGAGTTCGTGTGACACCAGAAGTCTCACTCCGACAGGATGGTAATGCCATTATAATCGATGGCAAGGTTATTGAAAAACCTTTTGTTGAGAAACCTGTGAGCGGCGAAGATCACAATGTCTATATATATTTCCGCGGAGGCGGAGGTCGTAGACTCTTCCGCAAGGTGTGCCTACATCATGGAATAATACATTTTCTGACTCCTACCAGGTAGGGAATAAATCGAGTGAATTAGATCCTACATTGAACGAGCCAAGAACGGATGGTTCATACATCTACGAGGAATTTATCGATGTTGACAACTCGGAAGATATCAAAGTTTATACTGTGGGTAGAGAATACACTCACGCAGAGACACGTAAATCTCCAGTCGTAGATGGTCTCGTTAGAAGAAACACAGACGGAAAAGAGATCCGGTCTGTTAATCAAAGTGCTACAACTCGTCACCTGGACTGAATTTCCCTAGTTTTATTACAAGGTTGAATGAAGAGGAGAAGGGCTGGGCGGACAAAATCTGCGAAGGGTTTGGACAACGTGTCTGTGGTTTTGATATGCTACGTTGCGATAATGGTCAACGTAGTCATGTTATCGATGTAAATGGATGGAGCTTTGTAAAAGGGAATGATTCATACTATGGTATGCTTCTAAACTATGCCTCTAACTCATTTATGACGCATCTATCCTTCAGACAAGGCAGCTGACATTCTTGTTGCTCTATGTATGAGGCATGCGACATCTGTAGACCGGCCCCTTCCGGCTGCAAATACGCCACCACAGGAGTCTTCAACGTGGCTTCTGAAAGCTAATGTAACTGTTTTCCGTCACGCAGACCGTACTCCGAAGGTACGATGAGCCTATCATTTATCAGTTACGCCTTTTAACATCATTCTAGCAAAAACTTAAGTTCAATTTTCCCGTCGGCGAACAATGGACTGAACCGTTCGTCACCCTTCTCAATGGCGAAACCGAAGAAATTATACTTCGCGAGAAGGAGCAATTGACTCTTATAGCTGCTGCCGTCGCGAAGGCCAAGGATCTCGGTGCAGATGGAGAGGACCTTGCCAAACTGACGCTATTGAACACGGCACTCTTTAGTAAAATTGATTTTCCTGGGACCAAAGCACAGCTGAAACCAGTGTACTCAAAGCGCCAAGCTAGTCAGCCTAGAAAACTCATCAAGCTTACCCTTGTATTCAAATGGGGGGGTGAAGTTAATATCAATTTCCTTTGCGTTGTTTATCTCTTCCATTGACTGCATATTCTAAGTTTACCCATTCCGCGAGATATCAGTCACGAGATTTGGGAGAGAACCTGAAGAAAGACATCACAATCATGAGTAAGTTTTGAATTGATGCGGAAAGCTAAACTGACATGCTGTAACAATAACAAGATCGAGATGTCCTTCAGAATGTTAAGGTAAGTTCTTAAGTATGCATGGCTTCCACGCATGTCCATAACCCGCCTAGATATTTACATCTTCTGAGCGTCGCGTTATTGCATCTGCGGAAGTCTTTGCTGCAGCACTACTCGGCGCGCAACATCCGAGCTATACATCGCCTTCAACAGTGGTTTTAAAATCCGCGACAGACGGCGACAATACTCAGATGAACAAGAATTTTCAAACACAACAACACTTCTCTAATTGCTCTCCTCTTAGACTTATAGTTAGAAAGGATCTTCTCGATGACTCCAATGCTGCTAAAGATCTGATGGACGAGGTGAAAAAGCGTCTCAAGATCCTCCTCAGACCGGGCGAGCCGGAAAAACGGCCAGAGTTGACATGGCCAAAGAGCATGAAAAAGGAGCCAGTCGAGGTCGTCAAGGTATGTCAATTCTTACATATAACGTGAATGTGACTCGAGTGCCTCAACAGGAAGTTATTGAGTTGCTAAGCTCGTTTCGAGATATCATGCGCCGCAATTATGAAACTCTGGATGTAGACAAGATACAAGAGCGATGGTACCCTGTTCTATTTTCAGCCTGTCCATAGCTAATCTTGTTGCAGGTGTTGTGGCGATGAACCGTGGCTATTTCGCGAAAGGTGGGAAAAGCTTTTCGAAGATTTTTGTGACGTTGAACAGAAGAAATTCGATCCCTCTCGTGTGAGCAAGGTTCATGTTTTCCTAACAGATGGAGATGACGATAGTCTGTCAGGTCTCAGAACTTTACGACACCATTAAGTACTGCGCTCTTCATCACCGGACCTTTCTATTTGCCATCTTTGATGAACATACTCGAAATCATTCAGTCCACCCTCCCCATGATCGAAAACTCCATGAACTTTATGCACGTGCTAAGGCACTGTTCGATCTTGTAGCTCCACAAGAGTACGGCATCGACCCTGACGAGAAGTAAGTCAAGATGAAATTGGTCATAATCACTAATCTAATCGTGCCCTTATCTTCAGGGAGGAGATTGGTGTTTTGACATCACTACCTCTTTTGCGTAACGTCGTTCAAGACTTGGAAGCTGCCCGCAATAATGGCGAGAGCTCTCTTACCTTATACTTTACTAAAGAGAGTCATATCCATACTCTTGTAAACCTTGTTTTGTTGTCTGGCCTTCCGATTGCCAATCGTCGTATTCCCGAACTTGACTACTGTGTCAGTAATTTTTTTGTTCTTTTTTGCCTTGACACTTTATTCTGAGGCTCTTTACCACAACAGTCACACATCACTTTCGAGCTCTACGAACGTAATCACGGAAGAGGTAAATCCGATAAGGAATATTCGATCAGACTCTCTCTTAGCGAAGGAGCACACTCATCCAATGTTCTCGACTCTACCTTGGACGCTCGTCACTCTCTAAATGTTCAGCCTCGAAGGTAGGTAAAAGTGAAAGCCTTGTTCCCTTGCTGATAAGTGAGATCTCCACAGAAAACTCACGCAACACCTGCCTTACAGCTTGGTCATTGAAAAGCTTTCGAAGCACTTTGACCGACGTAATGATGTGCGCGTGATTTGTTATTCCCTCATCTGTGACTCTCATATGTTTGTCTCTTTGTTAGCAAGATGAAGAAACGGACACGCCATTCGAGACAATCGAAGCGAGAGCCGCACCAAATGACACCAGCGGCAGTGAGGACACCTAGACGTTGAATAAACGTATCATATATTCGTGATAAGAAAGAATACACTGCAGTTTTATGAGATAACGGCAAATTAATAACATGTAACATAAATTGCAAGCTTGAGGCAAATTCAAGCGCGTTCTTCTGGAATATGAGACATACTCAGTTTTGTGCTTGAGTATACATCAGAACTGCAATAAACTTGCTATAAATAGGTCTAACCAAAGCTCTCAGAGTCAATGATCGATTTGAGAAGGATAGTACTCATCCTTGTTTGTAGTACTTATGTAATTTATATTTGTTACAGAATGCGGTTTATTTGTCCTCACCATAGGATAATCCACACCGCCTTTCTAGTTTTTCTCTAAGTAGAAGTACTCATAGACATCGAATTAAGCAAGTGACCGTGAATTATGACAGGCGTCTTGTATTGAGTTGTTTGTCAAATTTGCTCATTAATACTTGTGTTTGGCTCTTCGTACTCCAGGCTGGTGCTTGCATGTTGGAATCCTGTGTTAATTCACAAGATTTATGAAATAGTTATCTATGGATCGCTCTGATTCTACCTCCTCAAATGCTTCGACGAACTCGAGGAACTCTTCTTCTGGTCCATTTGCATACCAAACTCGTCTCTTAGAACGTACGTCGTCCAAAGGCGGAGGAAGCCCTCTATTACGGAGCAACTCACAGACTGGCATTGGAATATCTGCAAATCCAACGATGTCAGGCACACCAGCGAACACGCGAAGGTGGATGCATCGGGTCGTCAACAGTTTCGATACGACACGAGACGTCTGGGAGGAGCGTGCTCGAGAGGCTATCTTTGATGACAACCTGACTCCACAAACCAGTCCAACGAAAGATGAGGAGCCAGATAGGATGCCAGCCATCGTCTTGCGCAAGGACTTGTCACTCACATCTGAGCATGACCCAGCGACTTCCCCTAGTAAGCCGAAAACATATGCCGAACATCAGCGAACTCCGTCCTACCTCAAGCGCCATACGATGCCAACACCCATAACTGCTTCATCTTTGTCACCTAATACGACCGGTGTCACTGCTGAAAATGATTCTTCAATTTTGGGGAATTCATCTTCATCTAAACGTGTACGTCTGCCATCGGCGGTGACATTTCACTCCAGCATGCCTGGTGTTGATTCTGCGCCGTCATCAGGATCAGTTGAAGTACTAGATAACTGTCTCCAACATTCAAAAACGCTTAACACCCGCTCATCCACGTCGCAATCTATGAAAGGCTCTCTCTCACCACCTGCACTACAATCACCATCCAAATCATCTTTTTCGCTTAACCCAACTTCGTCTGCACGTAAGCAACCCTCGTCATCGTCAACAGACTCTATAATGAACGCACCTGCATATCGAAGCTCTTACATGGCCAATAAGAAGTCTACTTATAGCGAAACTCTTGGTTCTGGCCGAAGGCTTGGAAGGCATCTTCCACGCATTGCAAGTGGCGATGCAGAGGAGTCAACAAAACTTGAAAAGAAAGCCCAAGGACCTGCTTTGGATTTGCAGCAACAGAAGGACATGCCTAAACATGGACTTGGGAAGTCCTCATCTGAGAAAGGCTGGAAACAAGAAAGGGTTGTACCTCTAGTTCCCGCACCTAATATGGATGATGTCGTCGGACTTCCAGGGCGAAGACCATTAAAAGCACCAACTGCATCTTCCTCTCCACTATCATCTGCTCGCTTCATGGGGAGCTCCTGGGCAGATACACAAAGACACTTGCTCCATGCCTATGAGTATCTTTGTCATGTTGGAGAAGCACAACAATGGATTGAAGGATGTCTGGGAGAAGAGCTCGAATTTGGAGTGGTCGAGTTGGAAGATGGTTTGCGAAATGGTGTAGTATTGGCAAAACTTGTCCGTGCCTTCCGAGGAGAAAGTGCTGTAAGGAAGATTTACGATGTGAGGTTTAGCATTCATTAATATTTATCCTTCTTAACAATACAATGGATAGGCCCCGAAGCTGGATTTTCGACACTCGGATAATATAAATCATTTCTTTTCCTTTGTTCGGCAGATTGGTCTACCCGAAGTAAGTGCTCTTTATTCTTCCCTGCATCTCCTAAATTTCTTATGATCTGGATGATGTAGTTGTTTGTATTTGAACTCACCGATTTGTACGAAAAAAAGAACATGCCCAAAGTCATATATTGTATCCATGCCCTAAGGTTTGATCTCATATCCTTAGTATTTGATATATGAATGACACTTCAAAGTCATCTCCTTGCGCGCAGAGGTATGGCTCAACGAATTGGCAATTTGCTTGGACGACTTCAATTCTCCGATGACCAGCTACAGAAAACACAGAAAGGTTTGAAGGATGCGGGTGTGGCGATGCCAAATTTTGGGAACGTTGGTCACGAACTTGCGAAGGAGATCAACGAAGAACCTGAGGTTGAAACTGAATCAGAGGAAGAACGTAAGCAGATGTGACTTTTCGTTTATGTTGACTGGCTTTTCAAGTTTCTTTAGGTCGCTACCGACTCCTTGTGGAGAATGAGTATTCAATCATGTCCTTTCAAGCTCAAGCTAGGGGGTTTTTAACTCGCAGGTTTCAATCCACATTGCATGGCCGTTTGTGTCTGACTGAACGTCACATTCACAAACTACAGGCTCATCTCCGTGGTATCCTGGTTCGTAGAAGACTGGATCAGCAGCATCACTTGATAGCTAATCTCAGACCGTGCATAATATCATTGCAAGCTCGTGCCCGAGGTCTCATTTTTCGAGGGCGTTGGCGAAGGCATCGCTGTGCAATAGGAACTTCAGTGCCAAGTGTTATCAAACTGCAGGCTCACCTTCGAGGAGTTTTACAGCGCCGTCGGTTTTCCCGATTTTTAACTGCCCTTCGAAGCAGCTCCCTTTCTGTTACGAAGCTTCAAGCTGTGGTACGCGCTCGTGTTGTTCGCACTGCTCACAAAGAGCTTTCCAAATCCTTTTCACAATCAATCGTCAACCTGTCAATTGTGAGGTTTCAAGCCCATGCAAGGGGTCTTCTCGACAGGAGGCGGACTGCCAGGGTAATTGCACTTTTGAAATGCCATGAGACTTGTTTTGTGGTTTTGCAAGGCCGTTGCAGGGGACTTATAATGCGGCGCAGGATGCAGACACAGTTGGCCAAGTTGCAAGATGTCTCACACGTCGTCGTGCTCATACAGTCTGCTGTTCGCGCTTACCTTGTTCGAAAACGTCTACTCCTCCTCATTCGAGGACTTCGAAAAACAACTCCATTTGTGATCGGTTTCCAAGCACGCGCTCGGGCTATTCTTACCCATCAAAGGCACGAGAGCCTCCAGAAAGCTCTATCTGAAGTGAAAACTGTAGTGTCCGTCGGAGGGTTCCAGGCATTAGCTCGGGCTAGATTAGCGCGCAACAAACATCGAGAGCTTACGAAAGTTTTAAAATTCGCTGCGCCAGATGTCACTCGTTTCCAAGCGGTTGCTCGAGGTGCTTTACTACGCTCGGATTATACTGCTTGGCGAGATCATCTGCATCGAAGTCAACTCGTTACCTGTCTGCTACAGGCAATGCTTCGAGGCGCTCTCTTCCGAAGATCTTTCCGTGCCAAGATGCAGTACTATCGGGACAATCTTAGCAAGGTTGTCAAGATACAGTCATTATTCCGTGCAAAGGAGACGCGAGAGCAATATCGCCAACTGACCTTGGGCAAGAATGTTTCGGTTGGAACTATCAAGAACTTTGTGCATCTTCTTGATGATTCAGAGGCCGACTTCCAGGAGGAGATCAAGGTTGAACGCCTTCGAAAGAAGGTTGTAGAAAGTATTCGTGAAAACCAGGCGCTTGAAAACGACCTGAGTAACCTGGATGTTAAGATAGGGCTCGTTGTTCAGAATGTAATCAAGGCCAGACGAGCCGACAGTGCTGCATCACATGCTGAAAGAATAACCTTGCTTGCTGCTCATGGCGATCCGTTCTCCGGCCCAAATTCCATTGATCAGACAGCGAGAAGAAAGCTGGAGCTTTATCAACAACTTTTCTATCTTCTACAATCAAAAGGCGAATATTTGAGCAAACTTTTCATTCGTCTGTCCTCAGAGAGTACTCCAGAGGCCACGCGAAGATTTCTGGAGAGAGTAGTCCTGACGCTTTTCGGGTACGGTCAAGATCGTAGGGAGGATTATCTCCTTTTAAAGCTTTTCCAGGTAAAGACAGCCAGTTTTCTCCGACCTTCGTCGTTCTCACTTTTTATAAGCTTGCCATCCGTGAAGAAGTTGCTTCTTCTCGTTCAATTGACGATGTTATTCATGGCCATCCAATGTACATCAATATTGCAGTGCAGTACGTTCGCCCTAAACAGTTAACATATGCACGAGAAGCATTTCAAGATATTATCCGTGAAATAGTGTCTTCTGAAGACCTTGACTTGGAGACAGATCCCTCGGCTGTTTGTTTAATTATAAACATCCTTTTTCTTCCACCTGACTCCCGCTGACAGATCCACAAGGCTAGAATTGAGCTCGATGAAGTCAAGTCAGGGATTCCCAGTAAGAGAATCAAGGATGTCAGCTTCCGTGACGCCCTAAAAGACCCAAACACTCGACCAATATATATACGCCGTGAGTCAGTATCTGTCTCACGGAACGAACTGTGATTGAATTGAGCAGATCTGCAAGTTTTGCAGTGGTGGACAGAAGCCTTTGTCAATGTGATCAAACAATCAATGAAGAAGATGCCATACAATATGAGGTACCTTGCTCGAGAAACTCTTGTACATTTGAAGGTTAGTATTATACGTTGGAGTTCGTTGCCGATTGTGAACTCCACAACTAGGAGCGCTTCCCTCATGCGCCAGAGGAAGCCTATGCGGCTTGTATTGGCAGACTGGTGTATTACCGATATCTCAATCCTGCTATTGTGTAAGTTTACTATTTCCCGTACTTAATGTCATCGCTTCACACAGCTTGGAAGTGCGCCAGAGACATTTGACATAGTTTCAAAGACTATCAGTACGACGGCACGGATGAACCTTGCTCATATCTCCAGGGTCCTCACTCAGATAACCAGTGGCCGACAATTTGACGATGACAATCCAATGTATGTTCCAATCAACGATTACGTTTGCAAGGCCATCGCGGAGATGTCCGCATGGTTGCTTCACGGTAAGCTTTTCGCTCAGACCTTTGCCGAATCTTGAAAAATCCACCAGTTGCGGACGTCCCTGATGCCGAAACCGAGTTTCATGCTCATGAGTTCCTTGACGTAACTGTACAGCCCAAGCCAATATACATATCTCCAAATGAGATTTACACATTACATGGCTTACTCGCTCAACACCTGGATCATGTTGTACGCACAGTTGTAAATTCACCTTCTGCCATCTTGATACGCTATTTCAGACTCCAAATCAGGACGACGTCCTACGAGTTATACTCATGGAGCTGGATGGAGTACCCCATTTAGGAAGTGAAGAACTGAATCATGCTCGGGACACGTCCATTACGCTAGAACTTACTAACCGTTTCGCGCACGTACGAGGTAAGTCAATTCTTTTCGTCAGTTCAAGTCTTGGTTGGAATCGCTTCGATAAAGATCCTCATGCTGAAGAGAAGACACTGTGGGTGCAAGCGAAACGTGGTGTACTTGCAATCTTACGGGTACAACCCGCCCAAGATTTGTGGGAGTCCTTGATGCGGCCTGTAACCGAAAAGGACAAAGTAATGTGGGAGGAAATTTTGGATGCTGAAATGGAAAGCGAACAAATGAGGGATCCTCGACGTCAACCGTCCACTTTCGCACCAGATGCTGCATATCGTCTCGAGGACATTCGCTCGTGAGTTCAAATAGTCCTTCCGTTTGACTGCTCAACATAATTTTACTGCAGTTTGAAATTCACTGCTGTTAAAGCTTTAGCTATTTCCAATCTTCTGGACTTGGAAAAGCAGGGGCGAATTTCTCGTGAGGACGGCTTCCAAGGCATCCTTAATGCCATCGCCGGTGATGTCCGTAGTAAACATCGGAAGCGACTTCAACGTCAGCAGGAAATGCAAAGCATGAACGAGGCACTTCGACATTTGGCTGAACGGAAGAAGTACTTTGAGGAACAGATTGACAGCTATCACAACTACGTTGAGACCGCCATGACTACGATGCAACGTGGTAAAGGGTATGTCCTTTAGTCATGTTCTTCCTATAAGTAGACTTAAATATTATCTACCAGAAAAAAACGTTTTGTATTGCCTTTTACGAAGCAGTTTTATCATCTTCGAGAGCTTCAAAAGACTGGAGAAGATGTCCCATTTGGTTCTTTCATCTATTCAGCCAAACACCTATACGAAAAGGGCATTCTATTGTCGATTGATCAGTATTCTCCTCGACAATTCGACAAAATACAACTCACCATGTCATCTAAAGTCGTTGGAATGTTTACCTTGCGTCTCGAGTCTACCTTGCTTGGCGTTACCACCCGAATCGCTTCCGAAGACATTAGAATGGAGGACTTGCTACAAGCCAAGTACGAAAAACGTTCGTCCTTTGCGCTGTTCAACGGCAAGGTCAATGTCAATTTCGAGCTATTCCTCGATCACATCAACAAGAAGTAAGTTTTGTCAGTGACTTTTTGACCCCTCGTAACCTAAAGCTTGCATCAGGTTCTACGTTTAACTTTCATATCTAATTGAACATTGTATGATCCATCGACGAGTGTAGACGTTCCCTTTCTCAATACCAATGTATTCTAATCGATCTTAGATGTATACACACACTCAGTTTTTCCTAGTGTCATCGATATATCAGACTAATCAAGGCTGATCGATAACCGAAATCAGTGCCCCTATTGAATATTGGTCTCTGTTCCTTGAAAACAAGTAAGCCATCAGAGGGTAAACAAAAATTCGGGATGACGGTCCCCGATTGGCGCTCTTGTTTTTCCCTCGTTCCATAATTTCTGGTATTTCTCAAGATTGACATCACGACGACCTTCCCTTCGTGCCTTGTTTTCCCACAAGCAATAAATCCTGCGATCAACTAGTTCCTTCCTTGCTACGACTTGATGGTAACATGAAACTTACACATTGGCAGCTGTTGTTAACCAGCTGAGAATGACAAACCCAAGTACAACGCTGTGCCCACGAATGTATTCTGGAGCTTGGTCTGCACCATGAAGTTTGTCAAGGTCAATCACGGTAGTTGGTGATTGTAATGTAGAACGACCTACCTTGAGTGTATACGAATGTCGCAATAAAGCCTCTTAATTCATACAAGTGTCAAATCGCAGTCAGAATCTTTCTCATGTCATGAAACCCCCTTACCCTGCATTGCCGATAGCAATTTGAAGAGCCGTTGTAGTTGCCTTTTTGTAGTATCCGCTGCTATTATTAGGAAGAATTGACCTAGTTATTTGTCGTAAAAGATGATATCAAAGTGCATAACCATGTGATATTCGCACAATAGACAAGGACCCGATGGGTAACTGGAGAGATACAAGCATCTGTCATCCAGGCATCAGGAATCTACACTTACATTCCCGCAGCCATGAAGAAAACTGCCAGATATCTGATACTATCAGTGTGAGCGGTAATGGCAAGGATGTAACCTGAAGGTTAACAAGTCAGATTTCGGGACTTTATTCCTTGTTAAAATCCGAGTACTCGCCAATAACAGTGACCGGGAGACAAATGAGAATGAACGGGCCGCGCCAACTCCATTGATCGCTAAGTAAAGCTACGATGACTGCACTCATTTGAGAATCCAGTAGTTATTCACATCTTTGGAAGACCTACCTGTGAGGACGGCGGCCGGAGCGTACGGCGGAACTGGACATGCAATTAGCAGGTCTTGTCATTTTTACTGGCTACTATACCTGTATGTAGTTGTGCAGTCCCTCCAGAATATCCTAGTCCACTAACAATCGTCGGTCTTCATGCATCAGATCTCCCGGTTAAAAGGTACTAAACAAGGAATGGCCGGACATACAAGAAAAGAGAATATGAATACAAGCTGACGATAAGGCCAAGGTAGGCTATGCCTGTTAACCAGGTCTGTATATCGATCAAACCTGTGAGGTCGACATAGTTGATGAATGTAACAGAGAGGTAAAGTTTCAGGGAGACCTAACCTCTGACAATTTCTCCGACTTCAAGAGGCTCTACATCTTTCTCGTCGTAGTAGCTGTTGGCAGTCGCGGGTGAGTTTGATATATTTTGCACGCTTCCCTCGCCCATTGAAGAAGATTTGGACTGTGTTGGCTGAACAGAGGGCCCAGTGGAAATAGTAACGTCGCTCGCAAGTAGCCGATTCACTACATGTGTTTTGTAGATCATGCTCTGGAAACCGACATTCCTTACTCACAGGCAAATGCTCGCTCTTCCTCAGTAAGGAATTTTGCAGACCTTATATCTGAAGGCAAAAAACAGGCGGAAATCAGGCTCGCAATTATGGTCGCCAACCCTTCGAGAATCTGAGAACATGTCAGACTGTGCAACAAATTTGTCACAAATATTCACATATATCCATTTCCAACCCGCCAGTCCTCCAACACCCTCCATCTTGATAATTGCGGTTGCCAGCAATCCTTCAAGTAACTCCAGTCAATCACAATAAATGACCACTTAGGGCTCTACCTCCGAATGCTCCAGAAAGCGATGCTATCCAGCGATTGAGTATATAGGGTATTACGATAGTGGTCAGCATAACGCACCAGAAGCATAGAAAATCCCGACACTTTAAGGTTCAAGATAGCGATTTATTGAGAAAAGTAAAATATTACCGTAATTGAAATTCTTGTTGCTTATATATGGTACTGAGGTATAAGACCTTTTTCAACATTATTGGATACTGGCAAAGGGAGCGGCGTGGAAGATCTTACCATTCCTGGAAGGAGTCCCCCTTCGCAAAGTCCAAGGCAGAGTCTTATTGCTAGTAACCCTCCGAATGATCGTACCTCGAACTGGGGTTAACGGAATGCAGAAGACGAAGAAACAAGAAAATTGTTACGAATGAAGTCAAGGTGGTCACAATGCCCCAGAGGAAAACCAAAAGGGGAATCCATCGCTGATGACCTTGTCAGAAGAGACGCTTACAGTCATGAATACGTTCCTACATTTGCTTTCATCTTCTTTAGTACAATGTTTGAAGGAATCTCAACAAGGAGATAGCTGTAAACAGATGATTAGAAGAACCATTTGTACCAAGATTTTATTCAAGTACGTTACGTAGAACACTGGGGTGAGCTTAATTAGAATGATCAAGTACGGCAAGTCTTGCTTGAACATACCAGCGAGCGTGATATTGAATTGGTTACCTTCAAGATGTGCATCACGTTCGAGACCAGCAATCCTACATCCTCCACATTATGACCAGAATTAGAGCAGAAGCGTACGTATACAGACCTGGCATTTCCTATGTTGCTTCGATCAATGAAATTCATTAACCAGAGCTAAAGTACTTGAGATCATCACAAAACAAAGATAATTCGCATCTCACCAGTGCTAGAGGAGGCAAAATATGGCAATCCAGTTTCCATAGAATTCGCCGAGTAAGTACAGATTCATGTTTTGTCTGAACAACAGAGGTCATCCTCACGCTCGGCAATAGGAGGGGAAATTGCGGGAGAAGAAACTACAATCAAGAAAGCATCTTAAATAGTAGTATATTGCTCCATTGGACCCAGCTAGATGTAATATTTTTTGACATTTCACCAGCTGACATCTCTGAATCATGCGATGTTGGTACAATAATGCATATGCCGATGGAAGCAATGTGACACAGTCGGTAGGAGAACGGCTATAAGAATCAGATGGACTCAAACTAGTGGTCATTTTTAGACCACATACGCGTGAGTTCTCTCGATAAATTGTTGATCTTCCCGAGGATCGTGGCAAAAAATGTGCCGCGGAGTTTGAAGAACTTCCTCTTCGTTGTTCCTGAAGGCTTCAAGCTCCACTTCCTGAGATGTCTGCACCACCATTTGCCTTGCAAGCTCCTCCGCTTCCGCCTGATTGGACTGAACACCTCGGTATCTTCTCATTTCAGGTTTGTCTTTCTTCTCTGACACTATTTAGCACCAGGCGGTCAGTTCTATTACTACAATTCTCAAACCAAAGAATCTACGTATGTTCGGCCGATACCTGCATTTCCAATCTTGCCCACTATGCAATCAGAACTTCCCAAGAAGAAGGAGAAGCCTTTGGTCAAAACACCGATACCGGGTACCGAGTGGCTCCGTGTGCGTACAACTGAAGGGAACGTATTCTATGCCCACAAAGTGAGGAAGGAGAGTGTGTGGATAGTTCCGGAAGAGATTAAGGAAGCTGTTGAGGCTCTACAAAAGAAGGAACAATTTCTGCTTAGCGGAGATCAGGAGGAACTCCAACAAGCGGCCGAGATTCACAGAGTTAAAGAAGAAGTTCAAGCTATAGTCAAGAGGAAAGCTGAAGAAAGTATCCCACTCGATGAAGTTGTCATAAAAAAGGCTAAAATAGAGGATTTGGAGGACGAAGACGAAGGCAACGAGAGCGAAGAGGAAGATTGGCAACGTGAAGCGGCAGCACAGCTGGCGGCCGAGGCTGAACAGGAGAAGATTAAGCAGGAGGAAGAAAAAGAGCGATTGGAGAAAGAAGCGGAAGTGCAACGGCAAGCTCAACTGAACATACCTGATCGTGTGGACCTCTCCATCGAAGAAGCAAAAGCTCTTTTCAAGGCAAGCATAGGTAATGCAATTTTTTCCTAGGGTCGGCTAATATCTGCATGATAGAGTCTCCTGAGAGAAAAGGACATCAATCCACTGCACCCATGGGATACCTCATTGCCGAAGTTTGTTTCTGACCCACGATATGTTCTTCTACCATCGGTTTCCGCTCGACGGGAAGCTTTCGATGAGTACTGTCGGGAACGCGCGCGCGAGCTGCGAGAGTCTGCGGTAAAAAAGGAAAAGGAGACGAACCCGAAGCAAGATTTTGAGGAATTACTCCTTAAGCAGGTTCAGAGTACCCGAGTAAGCTGGACTGACTTTCGCCGAACATGGAAAAAGGATAGAGCATTTTATGGTTGGGGAAGGGATGATAGAGAAAGGGAAAAGAGGTTCAGAGACTATCTCAAGGAGCTTGGCGAAAGCGAGTTTTTTTATCCAGTTCTCCCTGACGGGCCCTTACACGTCTAACCGTGGATAGAAAAGCGCTCAATGGCCCAAAAGGCCGAGTTTGACTTTTTCTCTTTACTGCGGGAAAAAGGTGATATCGAAGACAGCTCAACCTGGAAGGATGTGAGTTGAAAATGCTCTTCGGTATTCACTAAGCTGGCGCATCTTCAGGTCAAACGTAAACTGTACGACGATCCTCGTTATGACGCTGTGGGCTCGTCTTCTCTTCGCGAAGAACTCTATACTACCTACATGAAAAGCCACCGTGGCGAAGAAGATAGGCAGACTAACACAGCTGTTATTCATTCAAACGACGACACCAAGCAAGACTTGCCGGAAAGCGATGAGAGGCAGAGATTGCGCCAGGAGAAGAAGGAGAGAGCTGTTCAAGAGAGAGCACAGAAAGTCAGGCTTGAACGGGAACGCCTTGAGGCTGATATTGGCAGATCAAGGAATGACGTTAACAGGGAAGAAGGGGAACGAGTTTTTAAGTGCGTTGATGGTTTCTTGTCAATCCGAGTCGCATTCTACAGGCCCTAACGAATTCATTGTTTCCCAGGACAATGTTGGTAGACGCGATTAGGGATCCTCAGGTATGTGATTATTCATTTTGGAATCACTTTCTAAAGATCTTGTTACCACGCAGATGACTTGGGACGCAGCTCTACCACAACTCAAGTCTGATGCTCGTTTTCGAAATTCACCACTTCCACCCAATCAACAGTTACACCTCTTCCACAGCCATGTAGATTATCTTCGATCAAGGCATATCAAAAGCCTGCATACTCTATTTGAAGCACATGCACCGACGCTGGCTACACGTTTCAATGAGTTGCCGCTGTCTTCGTTGCTGTCTGCTCCTCCCGTCGTAAAACTTGAATATGACACACGTGCTACTCAACAAAACTTTGATAAATGGCAACGCGAACGCTATTCGGAATCAAGGAAAGCATTTGACGAAATGTTGGGTGAGAATTCGTTCATAGAGTTCTGGGGCCGACTTGGGAAGATAGGTGGTGAAGGCGTTGATGGAGGTGTAAAGATGGACGATGCGGATGGAGAGGATGGAGAAGGTAATGGTGGAAAGGTTGATATGAAAGCCCTTGCAAAGAATGTTGATGTTGAAGAAGTCGAAAAAGTCCTGAAGGTGTGCATACCGTGATGAGTCACGGCCAGCCAGGTTGATCTAACGGTTAGCAGAATGACAAGCGGTACATCATGTTTGACCATGTGCCAGACCAGAGAGAAAGCTGGATCAGAGTGAGTTATTTTACCTATCTGCATCGCTTTGAGTCCAAAATTCTCGACAGGATTACTTGTCCAACCTGACAGCTCCCAAACTATCTGTACATCTACCTCAACAGTCTTCTTGAAGCAAAGCTCAGCGGAATTAGTTTATTAGTTTACTTACGATTCATTTTGTGGGTGCACGTGATCGCGTCTTCAGATCACGGGACATCAATTTCTCTGTGAGAAACTGACACGAAGTTGACACGTCAGTCCTTGGGCAATTAATTTAAGAAGCATAATCAAGACGGGTTCGCGCTCAGTTTGCATTTTGTGATACCTCAGAGATGCGGCTCCGTCGTACACTTATTTATCTGTCACTAACTTTGCTTGCGTCTCGTGCTGCGGATAATGCAGCTACTGCCAACGTTCCCAAAGTGAAGCATAACTATCAGGTCGGTGTAATGGTACGTGAACTTCAAGTACTCCGACTGAGTATCGTCTGTTTTTCAGAGTGATGTTGCACGTCTCCGCAAGATCGTGATTGACAGGCAAGTCAACTCAACCTATCGTTGAAAGAATTCATTGTTCACTGTCAGCTCAGTCTCTACTCGCACAAGTAAGCTGATTTCATCAATACGAAAACTATTGCTCTCAACGCTGCTTTAAGTGATATTTTCCTTCGAGAATTGGTTTCAAATGCCAATGATGCTGTGGAAAAGTTCCGACTCACTGCACTGATGGATGAGGATATATGGAATGGTGATCCTCTCAACATTACCATCAAAGCCGTGAAGAACGAGGATGGAAAAGGAGGACATATTATCATCAGTGGTAAAGTTGAATTGTCTACGAATAGGAACTTTATTTATTTACAATCCGTACAGACACTGGTATTGGTATGTCTCCGGAGGAATTGACGACGAACTTGGTTAAGTTCTTTATGCGCTACCTTCGGCGTGTCCTTATCAAATTCCGCAGGGGACATTGGCTAAGTCTGGAACGTCCGAGTTTCTTGCGACAGCCGAAGGTCAAACTTCGGATGGAACAGCTAGTGGCAACCTTATTGGCGCATTTGGTCTAGGATTCTACAGCAGCTTTCTTGTTGCTGACCGCGTCACCGTTGCCTCCATTCCCCCAAAATCTGCGAATGTCTCTGAACCTGCACAATATGTCTTTAGCTCTTCTGCAGACGACGCTTCTTTTGAAATATTTCCCGACCCTCGCGGAAACACTCTCGGTCGTGGAACGGAAGTTACGCTCTACTTGAAGCCCGAAGCCGTTGAATATCTTGAGGAAGAGAAGATTATAGAGCTTGTGTGCGTATCTAAATCTTATTTAGAAACCTGGACTTTCTGAGTATTGCATAGAAACAAGCACTCATCATTCTCTTCTACCTTTCCTATATACCTCTTCACGACGAGAACTGAAGAGGTACCAGATGAGGAAGCAGTTGATAAAGAAGACTCTTCTAAAACAGCTTCCACTATGACTGACGCGACAGAAAGCACCCTTGATGAGGATGAAGCAATTGTTGAGGAAATCAATGAAGAAAGTGAGACTACAGAGTCAAAACCACCTAAGATGAAGTCAGTGGTTGTAGAAGAGTGGACTCAGTTAAATGTCCAACCGCCTATCTGGGCTCGGTATGTCCTTCAATATCATTGACTGATTCTGTGCTTAGCCGGATCTCAAGTGACCCAAAGAATGTGTCTGATTGCAAGTTTTCTGTGTTTGCCGATATGGTGTCCATCGTCATTAATCTCGTGCATAACAGCGGAATACACTATGTTTTTTACAACCTTCTTCAAAGATTTCACCAAGCCTTTGGCATGGCAGCATTTCTCAGGCGATTCGGGCTCTGGAGTCTCTTTCAAAGCTATCGTCTACCTTCCGGGAAAGATGTGGGTTCTGGTTCGGTGATTTTCTTGATTCTACCCTCATGGACTGTATTTTCTAAAAGCCCAGAAGAATACTGGCAACAGCCCTTGGCTTCCAAAACGAAAGACGTTAAGCTGATGGTCAAACGTACGTTCATCACTTCTGACCTCGGTGATCATAGCCTGCCCAAATGGGCCAGTTGGGTGAAGGTAGTCATTGACGGTATGTTTTCATCCTTTTCGATGGAAGCAATTCCCATAGTTCTTCCAGCCGATGACCTTCCATTGAATGTTTCACGAGAAACACTTCAATCCAACCGCTTCCTCCGACAACTCAAGGGAATCATCATCAAACGCTTGATCCAACTTTTCACAAAGATATTTGAGGAGGACCCGGAGAAGTTTAGGGAGCTTGAAGGTGTTTACGGCTCTATATTCAAGCTCGGAGCAGTTGAAGATATGAAAAATCGTGATAAGTTGGCTTCCCTTACCCGCTTCACAACCACTCACAGGAATGAGACGACCCTGGACCAAGTAGGTACTTGTGACGATGCTTTTTAACTGCAATTAATCGAGTGTTTCAATACAGTATCTCGAAAACAAAAAGAAAGGGCAGAAACAGGTAAGAATCTAACCCGTTGTCGCTTTTTATGTCTGATGTCTAATGATAACCTAGATTTTCTATCTTGCAGAAATGGGTAAAAAACCAGAAGATCTTGCTCAGAGTGTTTTTGTGGAGAAACTTTATGCTCGTGGATACGAAGTCCTTCTTCTAACTGAACCCCTTGACGAGATCCTATTTGGAAACCTTCGCCAGTGGAAGTGAGTTACTGACCTTACTTTGCCGACTCCGCAGTTAATGATTCAAAGGAATGTTCCGTTCCAAGACGTTGCCAAGGCTGGCTTGAAGTTCGGCGATGAGAGTCAGTCATTATGAAATTCATTGAAAATGTGATTAACAGGACATGCCTAGACGACGATGCAGAAGAGGAAAAAGAAGAACAAAAGCGTTTAGCAGAAAAGTTCAAACCGCTCCTGGAGTGGTTAAAGACTGAAGCCAAAGACCTCGTTCGGGATGGTCCGTTCTTCGTCCTAACTCGCGGGTGATTGACCTCATTTCTGTTTCCAGTTGTTATCTCCAACAGGCTTGTGAAGAGTCCATGTGCAATCGTTGCAGAAACTGGCGGATACACTGCTAATGTCCAAAAAATGATGGGTTTGTGTGATTACTCTGTAGAAATGTCAACTCAAATTTATTGATTACTCTAGCCGCGTCAAACGCGAAAGGGAACAGAGGAGGCATCCTCCATGAGTTTGCCATGAAGGCAAAAATCTTGGAGATCAACCCTCGTTCACCCTTAATTGAGGGTTTACTTCGGCGTGTAGAGGAGTTGCCCACGGACGAGGACGAGAAGGACCAAGAATCTGAAGAGGAGCTACAGGAGGTTGCTTCTATCTTGATTGACGGTGCGCTCGTGCGATCTGGGTTCGAAGTGCCTGACAGTAATCGGTATGTTGCTTCGTCTCTTTCTAGACAGATATCTTGGGATCTAAAGCATCATATGCAGCTTCTTTACTCGTGTTGACAGAGTTCTCAGGCGATCGCTTGGTGTGTCAGAAACGGCCCCGACTGATGAAACCGTCAGACCTGCTCCTCCCGTCGACCCCAAATTGCCCTTAGAGGAAGAAGAGATGCCTGTCTTGCCCCCCCTTGATGAAGAGGATGACGGAAAAGCGAAGGTGATATTATCTGAGGAGATGAAAAAGCATGTGAGTCAAACAGTTGAAAAGAAGAGAGGATCCATGTCAATAGGTCTTCGCAGATTTCCATCGAGATGGAAGAAATTGACGATGACGAGTTTCCAGCTGTGAAGCATGATGAGCTGTGAAGCTCGTAAATGAGTCTTGTAGTAGTACAAACTACGATTTGAATACCCACCTATGCAATTATGTCACAACCACGTGTTCAAGTAACGTATACAGGTACCTTGGTAGTCGTTTGGAATCGTCGAGTATCCTTCTTTACCACCATGTCAGCTTTTTCCAGGCTACAGCTAGCTGCTGCATTATTAGGTGTGTTGTGAAGTGGTTCTTTCTTGTCGTCAGACGAAGCCATCTTGCAGAATATGACAACGACCTTGAAGATCCTGATGCACCAGGCCGTTCCGCACAAGAGAGTGCCATTTTTCTGCCATTCCGTCATTACGCAACTAATCGAGCTCGTAAAACTGATTATCTTGGAGTGCCCCTTGCCAGTGACACAGTCACCACTGCAAAACCCCCGAGGTCTAATTCTGTGCTAGGTCATCAGTCAAGGGCCTCAATAAGCACGCTTCACAACCCTTTCGGTCGAGACGATCATTTAGAGGAGGAGGACAATCAGGAAGAAGAACTTGAGGTAGATTTATCGTCTTGGGGGCTCGACGCATTCATCCCGAAGGACAAGGCCTCCAAAGGCAAGGGTAAGGCAAAGTCAACAGATCCTCCTCATCCTGTGTCGTCAGTCACGACACATCAACCTTTAACTAGTCATGATGGTACTGTTCCAGGCCCCAGACGCGCACTGGGAGCATCGAGGTCGATGAGCGTGGGTGGAAATTTGGAGTATTTCTCGGCTGAAGGAGAGAAGCTATCCTTCAATAAGATGGATGACGGCAGACGTCGCTCATTTGCTACCCCGTTGGATGTTGCAGGAATGGATCCACCAAATATAATGCAACGACGTCGCGCGTCATCCTATTCTCTATTTGCAACCCCAACCCAAGCTGCGTCGGCTTCTCAGCCGCAAGCTGTTCCATTCCCAACGACTTCAGTTCACTCTGTACCTCTGGACTTAAGTGAAGACGGTGGCTTTCGCTCGTCCTCTTTAGGATCTCGACTAGGATCCCACTCTCTTCACGAAAGAACGCGCTCTACGACTAGTGCAGATTCTCGACACATTCTTAAGGATGTCATGGAAGATCCGGACAGTAGGCAGCGGACCATGTCAAACGACACCATGGCCACAATACCACATCAGGAAGATAATCCTTTTGCTATTCGTCCTCCTTCTCGAGCTTCCCGTTTTGATCCCAAGGCTGCAGCTCATGCGCGAACAATGTCGAATGCATCCATGACATCCCGGATGTTATTAGACCAAGACGAAACTTCCGTCCATACAACAGCTCTAGACAGTCGGGATCGTCGATATTCAACGACACTAGATCTACTGCGACCGAAGGTCCTGGTGATGCCGAGTCCGTTGCAAGCTACTGCAGTTGCTTCAGTTTCGTCGAATGATAAGGTTCGAGAAGGTTTTGAGCTTTCTACTGACGGGCCTCCCTTACCTCCCGGCGCTCGTTCCTCTCGTCGAGCTTCTGCTGCCTTTTCGTCATTGGAAGCTCCGCATGTAGCATCAAACTCTTTTACACCAAATCCATTGTCATCGTTGTCTTTATCCCAAATGACCTTCCGCAATACCCTGAAAGTCGACGGTCAACTGGACTCATACGTTGATAAGGACCTGCCACGGGCGACGATAGATGGCGAGCAAGCTCAGTTCGAGACAGAACTCGATGATATCCCGACTGTCGCGGCGCCCGAAGTAGATGAACCATTCAAAAATAGCCGTCCTGCAGGCAAACTATTTGGCAAGAGTTTGATAGACGACCTCGAAAATCGCAAGGCACAGATGCGAAACAAGCAACGGTGAGTATATTGATTACTTCCATTTGGTATAAAATCTGGTGCTAGGTCAATATCATTTCAGAGTCTTCACTGGTGATGAGAGACCTTCGATGATGGCAAGAGTAACCAATCAACGTAGCAGTACATTGATCGACCCGGCTACCCTACAGTCGCGGCCTGCCTCTCAGCACTTGAAGTCGGTTGGACCTCCTGTTTCTCAGCAAACACCGGCGCGTCGAAATTCCATTAACGTCAAGCCCTTGCTCAACTTTGATGACGAAGAAAAGCGCGTCAATACCGCGGCTTCTCGAATGCCACATGGGCGATCGGTGTTTGGTGTCGACACGCTATGGGAAAGAGAGATGGTTAAATTAAAAGAGATTGAAGCCCGGGAGAAGCAAGAAGAAGAGGAATGGAACCTTAGAGAAGCTGCAGAAGGGAATAAGAAAAGTAAGAAGAAATCCAAGCGAAAAGATCGATTGAAATCATCTCCTGTGCCGGAACCGGGAAGTCCTTCGCCAGATACCCCTTCCAAACCGAGAATCTCCATTGAACCTCCGGTCCTTCCAGATATTTCTAAAACCATCAGGAAACCTCCACCTCAAATACCTGACGATGAATCAGAAAGCGATGATAGTGATGTCGACGTGAATGTTGTTCAAAATGATCCAGACTGGTACGCGGCGTCTTCGGATGAAGAAGTTGAAGGTCCTCGCCGCACAACAGGGACAGGACCTCGATTCCCCAACAAGAACCATCGCCGTCGAGCTGGCGACGATGACCGTGATGACGATGTACCTCTCTCACACGTTCGCCCAAAGCCTAACTTTTTGTCTCCGGATTCAGATGATGAACGTCCCCTTTCTAGTCTCATTCAAAAGAAACAATCCGGCCTCCTCAACATCAATTTTGACAACTCTGGTAGAAGCGAAGACGACGATAACCAACCATTAGGCCTTCGTGTTTCCAGGCTCGCTCCATCTTTGCACCCTAACAGCCAGGCTGAAGATGATGACGACAAACCTTTAGCATTCCATCCCGAGCAACAGCGACGATCACAGCTTCGAACGATGGCTGCTCAGCAGCAGCAGTTCATGATGCAAGCTCAATTACAGAATAGTATGTACTTTTCCCCGCCCGCCATGATGGGCTCGCCATTTTTTGGCTCCGCGATGATGCCGATGATGATGCAAGCGCCAATGCCTATACCTTCACCACCGCCTTTGCATGATCAGGCCAAATATAATCGAGTGGATAATTGGAGGCACGACGTCGCCGTGGAGGGTACTTCAAACTGATCTATTATGAGGTTTTCTCTTTCATTAAACAATTCCTTGATCTGCGATTGTCTGTCTTGTTCAGGAAGAAAGCAGTGTGAATATGTAATGACTAATAATGCTATGAGTGAGGAACAATGCACTGGTATGGAAGATCATGGTAAAGTAATACACGCCGAAATTAAGGATTGGCTATCCATAATTTGCGCCTCGGTATGGTAATAATGGACACATCGCGTCTCCCTATTTCTTCCTCAATTATTCTCTGTCTCGTATCATCATCAAGATCTTCCTCTTGCCCATCTGTTTCAGTACTTCGCGGCGCGTCTTGAGATGAAGAGATCTCGTCTGCTGCAGTAGCCAGGCGATAAGGTGGCTGATGGGCGTATGGTCCTTCGGCGAGGACCGATGGAGGATTTGGATCAACTGGAGTGTTTCTGAGTGGCGGGTTGTGCAGGCTGCACAAAGCAGACGAAAAGGAGCACTCTGCTCGATGACGCAGAGCGAAATAAATCATAATCGCATAGAAGGTGACGGTCCAGATGAGGAAGATGATAAAGCCATACTTTGGCGCTCGTAGCCACAAATTAATTAACGTAAGGATCGACAAGCCTAAGAGAAGTCCTTGGATGATGACATGGATAAACATCTCTGATATGGTTGGGAATTTCAATCGAGGTTGAGAGGAAAAGGGAGTAGCTACGGTCATGAGGCCGTCTGTTGTCACTGGCGTTGACAGCTGTTCTCTTCGAACCTGACTTATGGCATAGTCAAGTTCACCCTGATTAGCAATGTATTAGCCGACGGAACAATTGTAAAGTTCTGTTGAGATTACGCACGACAGTATTCAAACTTCTTCGTCGCTGGAGCCAGTTCATTTCTCGTAGACGTTCCTGGGCACCGTCTACAGTTGGAACGCCCAACAAGCTGGTCCTCTGTGTTCGGACAGGTCGGTTCACAACCTCAAATCCTCTCTTCGGACTTGATGAACGAATCGAGTCACTATCACTCGAAACTCTACTTTCTCGACTGTATTGCATCATGCTCGATGGTCCCCAAGAATTAGTCCGGTGTCGAGGTGAGGAGGGAGAAGAGGGGACAAGACGCAGACTTTGTGGCGCACTTCTTGACGACGGCCAGTCGTAATTCTGTAGAGGCTCGGGGGAAAGAGCTCGTGGCGGCTTTTCTTTTTCGCTTTCTGGATAATGTGCCGATTCACGACCACGGGCTTGGATTGAATATACATACAGAAGCAACAATCCCGGAAGCGCTACGTAAAGCAGTGCAAAAAAGATGATGCCGGAGATACCGTGTGCTGTGCGTAGATGCAAGCTTCCGTTATGAGACGGGTCTTGAGAGGAGATGGAGATGAAAGCTATCGCTAATCCTGCAATCCCAGAACCATAGGCGAGGAACAAAAGTACAGCAAGATTATAGATGGCTGGAACTCTGGGAATACCCCTATAGTCAAGAGGAAAGGAGAATCGAAAAGAAAGAAAAGCTGCTTGGAGCAGTGCTAAAGAAATTGGAGACAACGCTTTATGGACGACTGATGTGTTGAAGCCAGACGAGGAGGGGCCAGAAGAGGGGCCAGAAGAGGGGCCAGAAGAAGAGGGGCCAACTGATATAGTTGAGGGCGGAAGATTAGAGGAAGTCGCAGAAACTGTAGAATGTGAGGTAGTAGTAGGAATTTGCATTATCTCTGAGGCGCATTTGGTCATGTATTTTACACTGACCCCAGCACCATTAGCATCAATACCGGTTTGGAGATGACCATCCCCAAAGCCCGACCAAACGTTTTGAGATGGATTTATTAATCCATTATAAGCACGAAGCAACCATATTTCTGACAGAAGGTTCCCAGACGAGTCCTGACCACCAAATATCTACAGAAAGAGATTATATCAATGATTCATGAATTTGTACAAAAATAGTACACACGAGGGTGTCAGATGATATGTTGCGAGACGAGCCAACTAGTGCCTTGTGATAAGAAAAGGCGGAAGAGCCCTCTCTGGGACTTGGAAATGTGACCTGGCCGGATGATCCTGGATCACCAGACGGTAATAACCTGCTCCACGTACCGGTCTGTATATCGAGGATGGCCTAAACTGATCAGGAAGACGATATTTCTCGAAGAAAAGCTACTCACAACCTCCCCGTTGCTTAAACCGCCATCGTCGTTCCATCTTGTTGCGTTCAGGGTGCCCAATAGAAGATAGACTTGGGACGTAAAAGTGGACGTGAAAGTGTTGGTGTTTCGAACAAGTACAGGACCTGCCCTTGGAGCTGGACAGACGCTGAGAGGCGTCACCATCCGTCGTTGAGTATCAATTACGTAGGAGTCCTGTTCCTCTGCACATCTGCCATTCTCAGAGAGCGAAGAGCAGCCGCCTGTCAACACCACCTGATGTCCGACAACTATGCCAGAAACATTGTATTTAGGTGGCAGGTTACCGATGGTCAGATGATCCCAACTTCCATTGGTATCACTGGGCAGGTTTGAAGACAAGGTTCCAGAGATATTCAGCCTCCAAACATCGGAGAGTGAACTGGCGTGGATGCCATCATAACCACCGACCAGATAGAAGGTATTATTTGGACCAGGCACCGAGGGATCTTGGATGGGACTTGTGTCCAAATCAATGCCACCAGCCGCTCCCCATCGAGGCAAGGGTCCTGGTGATACATTGACCTCAGACCAGAATTTGTTATTAAAATCATATTCCTGGAACATAAGCCCATCAAGATGTGAGATGACGACTGGAACAAGAACTCACCCATACGTCCGTCAGAATATTTCCGTCAGACCCTTTACCCCCAGCGACAATGAATCCCTGTCGACTTCATACAGAGAGTCGGTGAGAAAAATCGATAAGAGAAGGAAAAGGGACGCGTACTTGCTAGCTGCAAGATCTGCGCCATAAATTGCAGAGCTCCTTGCAGCTGGTATCCTCTGAAGATTGCTAGGTGGGTTTGGTACAGACCAGGTCAAGGTTTCGAGGTTTAACCTGGCAGAACCGGTCAAAATTCAACTAGCTACATGGCCAAAAACACGCACAAGAAGGTTTGGGATTGCACGAGACCACTTGCTGATTCACCTCCGAAGATAATCAACGACCGACTGACATTATCCGTGTATCAACAAAATTCGGCGGCCCTTGAGACAACATACCTCGATTCATCGTATCCGATGGCAGCATTCTTCAGGGGAGGTGGGCTTGAGGAGCCTTTAAGCAGGCCAGACAGGTTTAACCATTGTAAAGGCGGGACAGAAGTGTCGGTGGAAATCGTTTGTGCGTTGGCAGCCAGAGCCGAAAAGAGTGACCAAGCCGTTAAAAGTAGAGGGAACGACTTCCAGGCCATTCGCGTCGCGGGGAAGGGCCCGCCTGTCAGGGGGCGCTGACAGCTGGGAAGAGGAAGGGCAAGTTCCCAGCAGGCCGCAGGTCTCTTTCTTTGAGATAGCCATCATATCGCTGCCGAACACGGAACAACTTGTCCGTGTCAACAAAATTTACCTGACTTTTGTTCGTAAACCTTTCTTTGCACACGCTGCTATCGCGCTGCTGCATTTCTCAAGTCCGTAGCTAAGGATCTTATGCCAACACTCATGAAAATTCTAAATTTCGTCGACAAAGTTTCGTGAGGCAAATAAAGTATTCAAATCCAAATCCGGCATATCTCCATAATGCCAAGCACGTTCGCTGTCAGATTCTTGCATTCATCTTTTCTCACCATGGCCTTCAAACGCGTTCAGACAGATGAGCTTCATGACTCTCTGGCTGCTTCAAGTGCCCCGCCGCACAGGCGAGTCCGATGTCAGGGTGCTGATCACTTTCGCATCGCTCATTCTGACACAGCATGCTCGATGATAACACCGCTAATCGCCTTCGGTCAGTTGGATCACGCGTCAGGAAGAGTGAGAGCCAATTCTGACGGGTCCTCTGGTCGATTATACATCTTGACATAACAATTAGATGTTATGGAGGGATACACCTCTATGCCGCCCTCGTTCTTAAAGTCGAAATCTACCGGGACCATTTTCAAATCAGCTCGTGACAGTTTGCGAGAGGCTCAAAGCCTTCAGCCCCCCGCTGCGCATAGATCTACCAACAAGAGATCCCGACTGCAGGGCGAGTCAGGGTATGACTCGGACGAAGCCATTGATGAAGAACGGGACGCTGAGATGGGCTTGGAAACTTCCGAGGGCGATCGTCGTCCCGTAAACCTCCAGGAATCAAAACGTCCTATGAAAGCGCTGCCAAAGCCAAAAAAGGCTATGTTACAAACGCGCTCTTTACCAAGCCATTCCTTTGCTCTGAACGGCCCCAAATTGAGTAATGATGTAGTCATGGACAAAGTTGAAGAAGAGGACTGGAGTATAGGGAACTTTGCTGCTCAAGGACTTAATTCTATACAATACCAGGATATTTCATGATACCCGGTAAGCCAACTATCGACCCTTTACCGCTTGTACGATCAACCGTCCTACTCCAGATTTAGTATTTAGTACCTTGCAGTGATCTTGTATATCTTTGTGAGCAACAATTCTCCATTGTCCACAGTATTTGGTTGATATCTGATAAAGAATAGGAACCATTATCTCCGAAAGAGTCTATCAATCCTGATTAAGTGACTATCGTTCGTAATTTCTACATTCCCTATGATTAATCGGGGCATTTGACGTACTTCGAGCGCCTTGAGAGGACCAAGAGCAATACGACTTGAATACAATTAGAAGAAGAAGCCTCTTTCTGCCCCTTCTACGCATGTTCTGCTTGAAATGGTTGATTGATCGAAGGGACAGCAACCGGACAGCAACCTTTCGCTTAAATATGGGCGTCAGGTTCAACCAATTAGTAAATCAGGCAGAACATCACAAGACAGAACGACATGTTGCCAATGCATAACGCTCTCTTTGATGAATGAAAAATCGATTTATACTCAGTTCGTTCGTTGGAATCGTGTTGCTAGACGTCTGCGTGGTCCGAACGGTGGTTCTGGATTAGGTCAACGGCAGCAGTCCTGTCAGGGCACACCCACATAAGGATTGCCGGAGATTGCCCGATTTCTAATTTCAACTGACGCCCACAAGCACCCATATGTTTAAACAGACTTACAAGGCATGTTTTCTTTGTTTTCTCGTCCTCTCTTCCCCGGGATAGGACCTACAACGTCCGTTCTGTTTACCATGTACGTGCCCTTCGAGAACTAAGTGTATTCTTCCTTTTGTTTTACCTCAGGTGACAGCCCACAAGTTAGAATCGTCTTGTTGTTTTTCTCTTAAGCCACAAGCTGGAGATCATCTTTTCTCACACGAGACGTGTTTGTGTTCGACTCTTCTGTTCCGCAGTATCAATTGTCACAGTTACTGTTGCCACGCCACACTGTTCCGGAGCTATCCCCGCTCTGGAAGACCATGTACTGGCGAGACTTTGTAGCAAGCGGAGGTCAAGCACAGGAACGCGGGTCGTCCCCTTCGCCACATCAAGATGAACTATGGGTTACCACTTCCCTTAAGTCTACTTCGAGACACCGAACACCCTCGCCCAGGAATGTATTCAGTCAAATGAATCAGAGATTACCATCTTAAACATCTTCTGTGTACAGATTATTGAAGCCTAGGTTGGTCGATATCTGTCCCAAATTCTTCTTGGTATCCTTCAATATTCATAGTAGATTCAACATTTGGACGAGCAATCTACAAACACCAAACGATGATTTCATTTATCTCGCAACTACAACGTCCGTATATGCCTGGCCAAGGCTTCTGCCTGCTTCACAGATGGGCGAAGGTCCTATGATAATAACTCGATATGATCGATCGACATTCTCCACCCGTTCAATCTCAGACCAATCATCGACAACGAGGTCATGGGAGCAGCCGTGCAGAGAAACACATGTGGCTCGTGAAGCAACAGCTTCGAACTCAACTTTTGAATTTCCTCCGTATGACATTTCTTCTCAATATATATCAATACATTTACTGACTTGACCACTACATCAGGTATTTGCCTAAGCTTCCTAGGTCCTCACATTCCACGCTTTTGGTTCCCCCTCATGCCGATGACCATACTTCAGGGGTCTCATCACCAACAACGACTGATCCTAGCTCCAATGCGCCTCAATTTTATGTAAGACCGCCTACATCATACACAACAACCTCAAGCCGCAGTACTAGCCGCACGCCCAACGGGAATGATGGACAGGAAAACGCAACCGAATCATGCGCTGATACTGCCACCGACAGCATAGCCTGGGAACTGCACATAAAGTCGACGACTTCAATGACTGGCGAAGCCTTGTATATCTGTGAATACGGCGGCAAATGTGGTTACTCGTCAACAAAGCAGTCTGTAAAGCGTCATGTATTGGGCACTCATCTCAAGTTCAAGTAGGTAATATAATTTTTCATGGCGTTCTTTGTTTAATATTTGAATTGCAGGCCTCATGAGTGTCCGTATTGCAATAAACATTTTCCTGCAGTAAGTTCGGATATATCCACCAACCCCTGTAGTACTTAAGCGTACTTATTAGAGGGCAGCTCTCTCTTCACATATTGCGACGCAGTACGTTGCACTGCTTTCAGAACCCTTGCCTCTAACCTCAAATTCTGTAGCACTGGCGAACTGCCACTCGCATGCAAATACATAGGTTGTGATAAGCGTTATTCAGATCCAGCAAGGCGACACCGGCATCATATTCATGATCATGGTTACAAACCCAAGAAATACAAAAAGAAATTCCGAGTAAGTGAGAAATACTATCACTGGTGATGGTGATTCCCAGACACGAACAGCCGCCGATAGGTGTAGATTAAGATGGATGGATGTTAGAAAGAAAAGGAACCTTGTGACTGGCTATTATCTACATAGATGAAAGGTTTTTTGTACTTTAAACATATACGGTGAATATACGAATCCACATTCCGCGGAGGCAAAGGATGATTACTATATCCAATTATAATATGTGGCCGTGGCTGATCGTATTGGTGCCCCTAACTATGCCATCTGTTTTACTCAGCTTGTGTGAACTCGACAAATTCATATATTACATAATAGACGCCACCTGCTCGATTTGAAAAAATGCAAAGTCAGTAGTATTACATAACTGAACAATTCAAAACTGTCATTATGCCAACAAAACAACCTCAGCTCGGAAGCCTAGCGATACAGTCCCCTCAGTCTCCTCAAATTGTACATGTAGAACCGTCGACATGCCATGACCTTTCAGTGTTCAAAGGTTGGCATTTTCCCATACTTTCAACTTGTAAATGCTAATTATCATGACGTTAGAAATTCTCCGAGAATATCGACGTTTAGATGACACAATAACAATGAGGCTCAACAGAGCTAACGCGACCATGCGTGATCAAGATCGTTTGGAAAACACTACTGGGAGTATCCAGAATGGAGCGTGTTTAAATGTATGGCGTGAACTCGTAGGTTGATACTTTTCTTTTGATTGGAATAGCAAAACATTTGTTCACAGAACCCCACCAGGAAACTGGAAGCGCCGGACAGAGTTGGTTGAGTACTGTGTACGCGTGGTTGATCAATCCTTAAACGAGAAGCGGAGCGTGGTCGAGGACGAGACCCAGGATAGTGCTACTAAGCGAAAGGCACAGGCACGCATATTTGAAGAACAAGTCAAGGTGCGTCGATCCGGCTTTCTGAACACACACACACACACAATGTTCTGACTCGACAATCAGCGTACACAGGTTCATAACGAGCTCAAGGTCGAGGCAATCATCCGAAAGCGGGCTGTTGATGGTATGTTTCCGGTTGCCCAACAACTAGCACACGTCTCACTGGTTCCATAGCTTTTAAAACACGCTGTCAGTTCTTTGTGCCGCCGTCGGACCTCGAAGGCCATTGGAATGCAACACAATAACCAGACGGGAACGAAGTAGAGTACACGTGGTGACATATGTATGACGCCATACACTATCTAGGCTCTTATCTATCTACGAATGTCGCATTGCTGTCAGCAAACTAAGCTTGATGACTGTGCTTTTCTCTTCCATCTTCATCACTATGCAGTTTCTGTTATTCCTCTCTGCTATGCCCATTGCAGCCAGCGCGTATCGTCTTCCTTCAATCTTTGCACAGAATCGACCAGCCTACACTTTTGAAGATGTCAAAGTCCCTGTCCAGCTTGGTGTCATGAGTCGCTGTTCCGACGCACTCTTATGCGAGAATGTGTTTGATGATGTCCTGCAGAGGGTGTCTAACAAGATAAATATCTCTATGGTGTACGTTGCAAAGTATGTCTCGTAATGCGTCATAGGCGCACTACATGCCATATGTATGGATTATGAACAACTTTGCAGACTCGATTCACGAGATGAGGTTTTTGGCGTCACATGCTTGCACGGTCGTGAAGAATGTGCAGGAAACGTCCAGCAGTTGTGCGTCGCCAAATACGAGCCTGCAGTTTGGTGGCAGTTTGTCCAATGTCAGAACTATGAGGGGAAAGACAAGGTCGGAAATCCCGACCTTGCATTAAGTTGTGCAGACACAGTTGGAATCAACTGGAAAGAGAGTAAAGCAGGTACATGCGCCGGCTTAGATGGAAGCGGAACGGAATCAGAAGGTGTGGCCCTATTGAAAGAGAGCGTCAAACTAAGCCGAAAACTTGGTATTGAGTATGTAACGTCAGAATTTGCTCTTTTCCCTTCTCTGACATACTCACAGGAAAAGCTGCACAATACTCATCAACGGTAACAAGGTCTGCATTCATGATGGTACATGGAAAAGTTGCGAGGTTGGTCTTTCATTCCTCATACTCAACCACAACTGCTCATCGAGCCATAGAACGGGCACAGTGCCAATGATTTCGTCAGGCAGATAAACGAGGCGTACGATAGACTCAATGCTGCGTAGTTGAGTAAGGTGAAATCCACAAGTCCCAGTCATGCTTCTGCACAATTAATGAATGTACTGAGCACTATTTTTGTCCGTTGTTACAAGGTGAATTATAGCAAGCTTTGGCAGGACAGTAGTGTAGCTTAAGAGGCAAGAGAAGGCCTCAGCCAAGTAGGAGCTCGTATATGATGACAAGGATATTTATGCCGATGAGGGGTACTAGAGGGATAACAATTGTATCAGGATTGAGATAGGCAGGTGATCATGAATGGATTGGTACACACTTCGCATGAGTGTTCTAACTGCACTAATGAGGTCTATTAGCCTTGCTTTCAACCCAGCATCCTGCGGTGCAACACCATAGCCATTTTGATCATATCCTTGATGATAACCAGCATTGGCTGCTTGCTGTTGTCCAGACACCCAGCCAACTTGCAAGGCACATCGGTCAGCGTTCAGATGTACATAATCAAGACTCACGCCGTGCAAGGAAGCGGTCCTCGCTCAGGACCGCTATGGCGTTTATAAGTAAAAGTGAAACTTTCAATATCGTGCCCAGCATTATTATCATAGTCGGACACACGCGCAGCGGCGGTCGCGAGCCACGTTGAGGTGGGAAGTCACGACTTCCCCGTGACGCTTGTGACGGCTTCGCAGAACTTTCTTCCGATCCGCCGGTGACCACTATGCAGAGTGGATTGCGCTCTGGTGCGTCGCAGTTATTTCAAAACATACTGCTTTGCTCATGACTCTTTCAGTTGCACGACATGCGCGACCCATAGTCTCATGTCCGAGCTTTTCCTGTGTTCCACTGGAAACTCGACGCCAGTAGGTCGGTAAACAATCACCTATGGCCTGTATTGACGCTTCGTGCAGCGCGAGTTTCCTTAATCCTTTGGATTGGGTCAGGGAGAAATTCTCTCCTAGTATCAAGGAGAAACCCACGAAAGAGGAAATCGATGCTGGTAAGAAGCAGGCCGCGGAAGAGGGTAATCGAAATATTTTCGAGGCGGCGGAAGTTCCGACACGTCGCGCGGTGGAGGCGGAGCCCGGAAAGAGTGCTCTTGAAAAGGGTGGAATATATGTACCCACGAAGCCGTCTAAACCAAAGCCGACCTCAGTGAGTTACTCGTCACAGTCTCTTGAATTCTTAATCTAAAAGTCTTCAAACTCAGCACAAATACTCTACCGCTAACTTCAAAATCTCTCATCGAAAGCTAAACATGCTTGGGAGGCAGATTTCCGGCAAGCCTATCGACTATGCGATAATCCAGATGCAATTTAGTGAGAAACGAGCCAGTACCCGTATCATGAACATGCTTGCCACCGCAAGGGATCACGCTGTTCGGTACAAGAAACTGAAAGAGTCAAAGCTCGTCGTTGGTGCGTAAGCTGTTCGTTGCTTGAGTATCCTTCAATTGTTCACTCAATGCAGCGGAGGCTTGGGTATCGAAAGGCCCGAAGGTTGCAAAGAGACTAGAGCCAAGAGGACGTGGACATATGGGAGTTCAAACTCATCCTAATTCAAAACTCACCGTCGTTCTGAAGGAAGGAAAGACAGTAGAGGAGAAAAAACTCGAGGATCGCGCGAGGCGGCTACGAAAGATTGTGAGTGCAGCGGCCACACGAGAAGATAAACCAATACGGAACCCTTCGCCCACCTGGGGGTGGTAAAATACTATGTTAGATAATTATAATATACGGATGAATTGTTGCCGCCTGTTGAGCAAGTTATGGCCGAAGGCGCCTCAGGGTTTATTTTGAGATTGCTAAATTTAGATCAGGACACGTTCACAGTGTTTCTAATCTGTACACGTCCCATCTCGCCAACATGTTTTGGCGTACTGTCCCTGTACTCTTTCTAGGCCTACTGGCTCCATCCTTCGCGTCTCCTAGTCAATCCTTTGAAAACACAGCTGTCGTGCGCGCAGTAGAACTAGGAGGTGCCGTTGTCCACGTCACGACCACGTATGCAATCAAGGCCACTCGGCCTGGTGCAAATATCTACACTATTGCTCTTGGATTGGAAGAAAAGGAGAGAACAAGCTGGATAGATGTGCGCCTCAAGGGGCAACAGCATTCCTTATCCCAATCTCACCACGCCCTCGACTCAACCCGGTACGGACGCTGTTATACTTCGTGCTTGGAATTTTTTACGACAAGAAGACCTTTAGAAACTACCACCTCATTGATGTCACGCTGGACAAGCCTCTGGCACTGAATTCCACATTGAATCTTGTTGTCGAGTCCCACCAAACACATGCTACTTTCCCTTGGCCAGCAGAAGCTTCTCAGAAAGACGAGCAGGCACTGAAATACGAAACTGACCTATTTATTCTCAGCCCATATCACACCTCTGTTCAGCGTACAAAGATTAAGTGAGCCTTCTTCGAATTGTCCTTGTCCCCGCCAACCACATACCACAGGGCTCTGGTACCCCGTATCATCTCATATACCACTCCGCAAGGCCTGGATGAATTTACCGTTGATGCTACAGCTACAAAACAGGGAGCAGCCGTCACTTTTGGACCATACAACAACATCCCTCCTTCAGCAAACCAAAATTTCATTGAGAAGTACCAACAGCCCATCTCGGTGCACTATTACCATGAACAACCAGTCTTGGAAGTCAACAAACTCGTTCGCTCGGCTGAAATCAGCCACTGGGGCAACAATTTGAATATTCAAGATGACATTGTCCTCCACAATGCGGGGCCCGTGTGAGATTTCATGTTTCCCAGGCTGAGGTTCTATCGCTTAAATGTTTTCATATCAAGGCTGAAAGGGCACTTCTCGCGACTGGAGCACCAGACCCAGAACTTTTACAAAAGACCCGCACCCCACGTTCTTCCCGCTCTCACTCTTCACCTTCCTCCTGGTATCAGCAACACTTACTATTACGATCTCGTCGGCAACGTGTCCACATCGCGCCTAAGGGTGGCACCCGCCGCACCCAAGGGCTTGCGGAATAATCGGTTCAGTATCCTCGAGCTTCGTCCCCGTTATCCCCTTTTCGGTGGATGGAATTATTCATTCACGTTAGGCTGGGATGCTTCGTTGTCTGACTCAACAGTCTATGACAAGTCTACTGGTAAATACATCGTCGAGATTCCTGTTATGACTGCAATTCCTGGGGCTGCCGTTAATCATGCGGAAGTCTCTATCATCTTGCCCGAGGGCGCTACGTGAGTTCTCTCCTTCGAGGGTATAGATTAGCTTTTTTGACACTTGTTTAGCAACGTTGAGTTTACAACTCCATTCCCCGCGATCTCAAACACCTTGAGCACACATATCACTTATCTTGATTCAATTGGTCGTCCAAAATTGACCTTTGAATACCAGAATTTGACTATCAGTCATGCTCAAAACATATATGTATGTTCCGGTTTTCCGTCACGTGTACTTCATCCTCACAACTTCCAGGTTTCGTATTCTGTTCCTCTAGCTGCCCACCTGAGAAAACCATTCGTCGTTGGAACGGCGTTCCTCGGTGTCTTTGCGTTGGCAATCATTGGGCGACGGGTCAATCTTACGATTAACAAGCAGAAAACTTTGTAAATTTGTTATTTAGACTAATGTACAACATGGAAGATGTGTTGTGGGGCTCGGAGATTGCCAATATCATGAGTTACATGGTTTGCAGATGCAAACTCGCTTTCGGATGCATCATTCAATCGCTTCTCCGATAGATCACACATCGCTTGTGCATTGAACGCGAAAGCGTATCACAAATACAAAGCACAGTACCTTATCATTGTAAAACGTAGTATCGTAGGTAGATGTCAGCGTGACGATATTGTAATACGTACGTATGATTGACGAGTACGCATAAGATAGTTGCCGTATTGATATTTCAAATGGAACGACTTGGTGGTTAGACTGTACATGAAGCGATATGTCATAAGTAGAAATTTCTGAATTTGTTGTCACTCATGGATTAAGACGAATTCTGCATATTTGTATTTTTCGGCCCGGACGCCACAGCATCAAGTAGCTCACAAGAGGCCAGAATCCTAGAAAAGACCAACCATACCTACCATCGCAACGCGGGGACAGACATATCTTGTCACACGTACGCATAAATCCTTCCCAGGGCCTTGTTGTTAGCTTGAACGGCAGCTGATGTTGAAGTTATCACAGTCTGCAGTATTCGGTGGTCTGCGCCACCGAATCAGTCAATCAATATCTTTGGCGAGCGATTCGACAATTGAATCAACTAGAATAACGGAGAGTCGACACTCAATGCAGCAAAGTATATAGTATGTATAGAAAGGGCCACACGAGACTTCGTGCCCTTGGCAACATTTGACACTACCTTGGCAGTCAAGCGGCCTAGCGCCTGCTGATGCATCGAAATATAGAATTGTTCAACAAATTATAGCCTGATGCCTTTGAGAGCATGTATAATGTAGCGATTTGTAGATGTTCTTGAATGCACCACATATGATATGTACAAGGACTTAAGATTTGTAAGGATTGATATGTGAGCGACTCCAGGTGTGCATGGTATATGCCTGACAATTTTGCGGCGTAGGTGATCTGAAGAAACGATTAAGATGGTAATTAAGGATTCAGGATTGACTTACGGCTGAAGAAACATGAAAAGGCCGTATGATCCGTCGACTAAACGGCAATTGTAATAAAGGCCCGAATTTCCCGAAGAACCTTGATCGTAATAGAGCATGGTCCCCCGCCAACGCCAAGAGCCGTCTTTAGATCCGGCAGCTCTGCTGCCAGCCACTAATTGTATAGGATAGCCGGTGGCCTCCGTTGAGTTGATTGAATTAACACGGAAGATAGAGGTCTCATTGTTAAACTGCCACAGCTGGTTATGATAGACATAAAAAAGTGGCATAGATTGTGAATTGGACAGGACAGTGAGGTTTCCGGGTTGGCCTGGAGAGAGGTCAGCAGACGGAGGAGTTGGCAGAAAGATGGCACACCGAGTAAATCGAGGCCAAGATGATGAGCGCGAGGTTCTGCACCAGTGTCCCTGGGACCAAGTGGGAGAGCCTGGATGTAGGCAGCAGTGGGGCCGACGATGGAGCTGATTGTGGACTGTCTGACTAGGCCATCAAAGCTGGGAATGGCGACTGCGAGGGCAAACAAGAGGAAGAGAAGGTGGAGGGAAAACATGGAGGGTTTCTCATGTGAACGGGACTAGAGAGCTGTGTATAAGGATGCGGAAAAGCATCGCGCAGGAGTTTGTCCGAGCTAAATCCATCTCAAAGCAAGCGCCCAATGACGCGAGGTCACACCAAAGCCCCGTGACCAAAAAAAGTTTCCCCGCCCACTCATGCTTCGCGCAAGCAACGATCTCGGACGTCTCTCCTGTTCTGCTCTGCGTTCATATGCAACCATATCTGCCGCTGAAGATCCACATTTCCCTCGCTACCTCCGTCGCCAGGCAAAATTCTCGAAAGAGCCGTCAGCCAAAGTCTACCGTTCACGCCACTATGATCCTAAAACCGAGCAGAACAAGGACAAGTCAAAGCTCAAGCTGCTAGATCCCTACACCCTCTCCTCCAGGCTAAAAAAGCTCTGTAACACTAACCAACTCGACTCTGCCGTGCAGACCCTGAAGGACTCCCCAGGAGGTGCACAGAACACGCAGGTCTGGAATACCCTAATATGGGAAAGTTTGAAAGTCAAACGCTTTTCCTTGGGCTATCAGCTGTATACAGACGTACGTCCTACTGCTCTGTTCTTACAATAAATCACTCATACTTTTAAAGATGAAACGCAGAGGGTTCAGTCCAAGCGCTCGTACTTTTCAGACCATGTTTACTGGCCTCTCCAAAATTGAAAATTGGACAAACCACCCAAAGCAGCTTGCAAATGCCCATTTACTCTATGGCTCTTTTCAACGTTACATGAATTCTGTCAAGAAGCATGATCCGGAAAGTCCAGAGCTTACCGCAAAACCTCTTGTAGGCTACATAAAAATCCTTGGTGACAACAAGCTCTACCAGGAAATTTTTGACGTCTATCATGCTTTGCCAGTTGAAGGTCAGGGCAGTGCGGAAGAGCTTGTGTACACTGCAATGTTCCAGGCATTGGCATCGACACCTACTGGCATTTCTGCGACTCCAATACATCGCCAAAATGCAACCGACGCCAGATCACTATGGAACATGATGACGAAAGCATTGAAGCGATCGTCTTCATTTTCAATCGATTCGCACCTCGTTGCAGCTGCCATCGCAGCCCTTTCTCGGGGTCAAGCTCCAGAAGTCAATCTCGCCTTCGCTATCGTCAGCGAGTACTTTGGCCTCGCAGCCAAGGGTGATCCTTCGCCTAAAGGAGCTCTCCCTCTCTCGTTACAATCCCTCGACGTCATCTTGAAACTATGTAATGCAAATGGAAAACATGACCTATGTTTAACCTTCTTCCAGCAGGTGAAGCGTCGATCACCAGAGCAAGGAGGACAGGAGATCCTAGACTATGGACACCTAAACGAGGTCATGAAAGCGCACTTGGCTCTTCCTGGCCCCGACATTGCTTCGAATTGTCTCAAGACCATCGAGTGGATGCTGAAGAACGAGATATTGGGTCAAAATGGCTTCAAGCTCAGACCAAACCTCACATCGTACAACCTGGCGATGATAGCCTGTTGGAGGGATGCTGACTGGCGTCGCGCAACACGGATATTTGATTTGATGACGGGATACCATTCACATGACTTCATGGACGGCTCTGTGGCCTCTGCACCGCGACGCGATGTACGGAGTCAGGGAAGAAATTTGGAACCCCCTCCAGAGACTTTGCACTCCCTTGTACGAACTGCGCTGGCGAGCCACAGCCGTGCCAATATACGACAAAGTCTTCGAATTATTGACTATCTCAAAGTCAAGAGGCTTTTCTTTGTTGATGATGCGGCGAAAGTCGGCAAGGAAAAGTTCTACTATTTCACTGACAAATTGGCCTCGGCGATATTAGCAGCAGTCAAGTATGCATCTGAAACTGGAAGCAAGTCTCCTCATAGTCATCAGGAGATGATCAGGTGGAAGCGGATAGCAAATGCCGCAGCACAGTACGAGAAGAGAATAACAGCAGAGAAGTCAGACTTTATACCCACTACGATGAAGTATTGGCCGGGGAGGGGAGAGGCAATCTAAACAAAAGTACATGAAACCACTATAAATACTAGAGATTCCTTTGTACATTTAACTAATGCCTAATTCCCACCGTCAGAAAGTCCATACAACGCTAGAAACGTCAGTCATCCATAAAGAAAGGGGAATCCGGTGAGCAAAGTTGAAAGAATAGGAGAATTGACACCCAGCACACCAAGAGAGTGACACCAGTAAGTGGAGGCATATATGCTACAGGGATCAGGTAAAAAGACGTTGGAGGACTGATCGTGAGGTTACATTGTCAAGCGATGGATCTGGGCCTATCGCCTGGTATCACCTTTGATCCTTCAGCGCCGAGGAACGGAGGTGAGGGCGGGACAAAGGTGTCGTCCGTTAAAGCCATTGATACCGGTTCATACACGTGTGGACGTGTTGGAGAAGGAAGATCAGACACATAACTATGTCGTCCACGGTTAAGCCTTACAGTGGAGAAGGGCATATCCTGTGGCACGGCTGTTGCGTCGGGATGCGTTACATTTGGTTGCATTGGGGAAGGTAGACCACTGGCTCCGGTCATGTAGCTGTCTCTGAAGTTTGGCGAGGCGAAAACGTCCCTGGAGGCCGATATACCTCCCTGGTGACTCCTTGGAGCGTCGTCTCCAGCTGTCGAAATTGGTTCGTAAACGTGTGATGCATCAGGGGGAGGAAGACCAGAGCCCGCAACGTAACTGTGCCTCGGATTCATAGGCATAGGACTCAACCGTCCATTCGTCCTTCGTTTGTTTTTGAGAGAACGTCTTCGGCACAAGACAAACAAGCCCACGACAGCGATGATAATGAGGATAAGAGCGTTGAGAGCAACTACAGCAAGCATGGCAGGAAGATAGCGGCCAATTCTCTCCAGAGTCTCGCTCATATCTGCAGAAATACTGAACGAGGGCATCGCAGCCGCACCATCAAGTCCTTGATAGGTAATGTTTGTTTTCGGCGTCCCACCACGGGCGTTCGTGAATTCAATGGACGCCTGGTCAGGGTCAACAAGGGATAGCAATTTCATGTAGGGGTTGCCCATGTTCCCTGACTCATCGAAATCACCGAAGTCGTAAATAGAATAAACCGAACGGAGGAAGTTGTCGCCAACGAGCCAGTCACTATAAACGCGTTAACGTTTTGTATGTCGGAGCTGGGAAGGAACATACAATTCCCCGGCGCCAACGGATACGGTTTGAGGTACGAAGGAGCCAACACAGGCACCATTACTTGCTATACCTGATGGGGTCACATCCAAAGGATGAACAGGGAAGACTTGACCACTATGCCCAATGTAGGTATAACAATGCCGGTCCTTGACTAGAAACCACTTACCCGATTTGCAACGCCATGTCTACTTCAAAATCGCAAGGAACTGCCCATTGACCTGAGGAAGAATCGAATTTCGCTCCAGGAATTCCACTATAGATAGCGTCACAGATTGCCTTGGGAGCGTATCTAGTGAGTCAAGATAGGGTCAAATGAGTCCGGAAAAACGGCAAGAGTGTTAACTGACGTGAAGGATGAGCCACTGTCCATAAGGACAACGGCTTTATTAGTAGGAGCGCCTACGACGTCTGTCGTCGGTAAGACAATGGTATCATTTGCGTGGTTTACAATTACAGCGTCAAGCAAAACATCCCATCGTGTGGGTGAGTTGACTGGCCAAGTGGGAATAGCGGTCTGATTGATTACCGCGGAATATTCAGGTTCGTACTCGCCTAGTTCGACTGTCAACTCAGTCTTTCAGAAGGAACAACGACGACTCACCGATGGAAAAGATGCCTTCAATCTCACCATTGGCCTCTGAGCTTCGTTGGAGCGAAAATGAAAGGAAGTTAGGCTCCTTGGGGTTTGCCGAAAACATGTTGTAAAGCAAGCTTCGTCCAGTCGAAGCACCCGTATGATTTACGAGAGCGTCGATAGTGGAAAGCGAGGTGAAGCCGAGCCCAACGAGGCCATTGCCTCCATAACCAAGGGTTGGATTCCTTGCTGAAGACACATCCAGCAAGGCCTGAGAAGGTATAGAAAGTCTGGAGGTTAGTGTAAGTAGCTGTTAAAAATGTCAGGAGATCATGGTGAC